>JAZHYW010005891.1:0-216544 GCA_037355805.1 Ixodes ricinus
CTGACACCGAAACTAATGCTGAGGAAGTCGCACTTTTGAATCATGACGATCGGCAGTTGCGTTTGATTTGTTATTAACCACCAAGATGGCGTGCGCCCACAGCAATATCGGGGAAAAAGTGCCGATACTCTAAGCGTAGCTCATTTGGTTTAGCCCACAGGCTAAACCAATTGCGGTGGGGGATCGTTGGCCGAGTGTGTTGTGGCACCGCAAGTCAGAGCACGTGGAGAAATGCTCGAGCGCGAGCTCCGTTCAAAGCACGGAGCTCACGCTGCAGAACCTGTAGGGACTAAATCCCCTCGATGTGTTTGCGTTGGTCTTTCAAGTAACCTCAAATGTGCCAGTGCACGAGGCCCGTCTCTCGAGCGGCCCTTGGAGGCAAGTGGCGGCGCAGCACTAAAATGACTGGCCCTTGAAAGCGAACGGCGGCGGAGCACCCGCTCGTGGCACGTGTCTTGCGCGTTTCCACAACAATGGTTGGCGGTACTTGTAAAAAACGCCTTTATCAAGGGGCTTTAGCAAGGATCCTGGGTTCAGTCGCCCATCTGCATCCTACCGTCGTGCGATCGTGTACCACATATACTGCGTAATGCACGTTAAAGACCCCGAGCTAACAGTTGTACGCACTTTTTATAATCTTCAACGGGTAACAATGTCGCCCTACGAAACTGCTGCTCTCTAAAAAAACTAACGACTAATTTTGAATGCGCCGTTGCATTGGATTTTTAATGTGTGTTCGCGTGTTCGCGTTCCTTTTTTTTGTCTACATCTTTGATTATGCGGCTCCTACTTATGATGAAACAGACTATAGTTGTCGGACTTCTGGAAAAATATTATATAACTAAGAAAATGGCACGTGAACACAAAAGACATAAAAAGAAAACACACATAGGCGCACTTAATAAAATAATTGAAATAATAGAATTGATTATAATTGTGTTTTCAAAGGTTTGAGCACACCAAAACCTATAAAAGCGAGCTCGATGCTTTTGATGGTGCGCTTGTTCACTGGAAGTGTAGTTCAGGGCAGTATGCTCGCACTTGTATGTCCCGCTTCTCTCGCACGATAAAACCAAATACTTTACTGGTAATGCATTTAGTGAAACAAAGCTTACCTTCTGTATATGTGCAATGCCCTCAGTTTTCGCGTGATTACACGCTTGTTTATCATTATTGTTTTCGTTTTCCACTGCGACTCATTTCGTGCTCTTTTGTGTGCTACATGCATTAGAGACTAAGGTAAGCCAGGAGCATTCTATTTCGCGGATTGTAAAAAAAACAAAAACTATGCAACTTGCCACATGCGCCACAATCAATACAAAATATTCTAAGCTTCACATGTGACCGCTTGCCTGAGTAAACATTGTTGTTTGTCAAGAACAATTGCGATTGTATAAAATCACGTGGGAAAAACTCGTTCTAAGCACGCGACCGTTGGCATGCAGTGAATACTCGTAATCGGCGCCAAGATGATTGGTAGCTGTCAGCAGGTAGAGTTTTTATATCAACCCAAAGTTAGAATGTTTCCTTCTTTCTGTTGTAAGCAATCAGGAGACAACTTGCACCAAATCTGAGGGTAATAAAGTACTATGAGCATTCAAACATAACGGCCTGAGCAGTATGTGTATACAAGCCTTTTGATGCACCCTTAACTTTCGATACGCTCAACGCTAGTGTAAAATGTAGGGCTGTTTCATTCTTAATCAGCCTACCATGTGCGTGCTTACACTATATTTTATACAACGTCAAACTCTACCCGTTTGCATCTTTTTCATTTATGCACACCACTACTTGCGCGCATAAATCACCAAATTAAGACTGGTACAGGATGTCACAAAAAATTTACAGGGTTTTTTACCGGAAAAATGAACTACGCATCGCCTAAAGCTCATTCTCCGCCCAAAGGTAGCGCTAGGTCACAACCAGATGCCAAAGTTTCCTCCCGAACGGACACCTTATTCAAAAGTTATAAGTGATATTCTGAAAATTTCAATGGGAAAATGGAGCCCATTTTTGCCCGTTTTCGGTTTCTGGTGCCATAGAGCCCCATGTATTCGAAAACTCCGTCGGCCGCCATTTTCTCATTGAACTTTTTGAGAAAATTACTTATAACTTTTGAATAAGGTATCGGATCGGGCTGAAACTTTGACATCTGGTTGTGACCTCTAGCGCTACCTTTGGGCGGAGAATGAGCGTTCGGCGATGCCTAGTTTATTCTTGCAGTAAAAAAAAACCTGTAATTTTTTTTGACACTCTGTACATTGCTTAAACTATGTGCAAAAGCTATCCACAAACCCAGAATCTTTGCCTGGCCAGTCATTGCATTTATCACTGGATTCGTATTAAAATTAATTCTTATCATTTATTGCTGTGATTTTGTTAATTTTTAACCTCAGCATTTTTTATTATGACTCCCGCACCAGTCCTACTTCGGGTTTACCAAACTCAACATCTAAACCTGAGTGTCATTTTTTGTGTTTTCCAGTCTCGTGGTTTTTGGTCAAAATAAACACCCAGCTGCCTAAATGAGACACCTGACCGCCCAAAAAATAGTTCATTTGTTTTGATTTTTTAGGTAGTTAATTCCTCAAGCTAGAATTTTGGAAACCCAAGTCTATCACGTCATCACGTTTTCCTGGAAATCCACAAAGAGCCAAACACATGCACGACAAAAGGGCCGGCCCGTCATATAGCCGCCCGCAGAGCCGAGAAAGCAACGCTCGGTCACGGACTTCTAGAAGATTCGCGTTCATTCTTGCACCAGACGACCAGGCGTTTCTTTCACCCTGCTTTCTTGTTCTCGAAAGTGCCAGTTCATCCTCGCCCCGAGCGCGCGACGCTCGAACCTTCTTTGCCGAACTTTCGAGATAGTGACGCACTGTAGATAAGCAGCTGCCCGCGACCTTGACGAGTCAGTCTCGCTCTCGCTCTCTGTTACGCTGCCGAATCGCCGCCTGCTTTTCTGCTGCCTCGACACTCTTTCTTTACTTTTTTTTGTTTGGCACAAGTTCGCCGAAACAACCTTTATTTTTCAGTTCACTGTTCGTCCTCTCGTCACCTTCATTCGTGACAATATGAATCTGATCACATTGAAATATGTGTAATTGGCCTCTCAAATCTCCGGTAACGGCGCACAGGCAATTATATATTTTCAACGCGTCGGTGGTTTTGTTGTGCATGTGTCTCGCCATTTGGCTCAGGACGATTTTCGCGTTTTGTTCTGCCCACATTTGCTGGAGACGTGAGCTCGGAGCGTAGGCAACTGGCCCCCTTGCACGAGAACTGGCGCAGCCGTGCGCGTTCCAAAGAAAGCTCGTGCAGAGAAAAACAAGCAAGGGACCAGGGATGTCAAATTCAGGATATAGAAAATTACCCCACTAGAGTGCCTCAATGTTGTTGGCCGCTGCGCCTTGCTAGAGTGGCGACATCTTTAGGGAGGGCAAGTGCCGCCTTTTCGGGGATTCCCCGGTTTCCCCCGACCGCTCCCGGTGGCGGCCGCCATTTTTCCTCTCGCGTTGTGTTGACGCTGCACGCGTGATACCGGGAGGTCGCCTCGTGGCCTCGTACCCACAACAATTAGGGTGCCTCGACAACAATGCCGGGTTGCTGCGTGCCGAAGTGCTCAAATAACTCCCGAAACGGGTGGAGGCTATTCAACATTCCAACGAACGCCAAACGGAAGCGACTGTGGCTGACGCAGATAAAAAGGGACAACTGGGAGCCGACCCGCTCCTCGTCTGTGTGCAGTGTGAGTAGCAGCTCTGTTTCCTTCCGATCCCTGTGTCGTTCACCGTAGGAAATATTGTTTAGAAGTACTGGCTGAGGTCCTGAACGATTATGTTATATAGATACTTCCACGACTCGCTACTGCTATTGCTCGCAGTCGTTGGTATAGCGACCAGCGATCCGACTTCTTTCTATTCTCCCGTACGCCAGTAAAATGCAATCGCCCAGCAACGAATGTTCGTGTGTAGCGCGAGCGCGCCGATCTCGGAGGCTATGGTTCGTGTGTGCTGGTCGGCTTCAGGACAGAATGTTACTGAGTAAGAATATTTCGTGTTGTCCTTGCTTACCCGCAGTCTCGGGGTTGTAGGCCAGTTCGGTTCGACGCTGCTAGAGTGAGTGTAAATACCGGGCAATCGGGAAGGGGGGGGGGTAGTTTTTTTAGGGGTTCTGGGGTGATTGCATCACAAGCTTGTGTACACTTTGCATCAGGACCTCTGGGAAGGGTGTTGCACCCAGCCTGGGAGAGTATGACACTAGCGTTGTATCGCACATTTCGTTATTTTGGTGTATGAACAGTTCTTTTGCAGAGAACCCATTAGTATAATGAACGTCTTTAAGTTAGATATTGAACATTCGCCCTTAGTGTGCATTAGCATGTTAAATAGACTCATGTTTGTAATAGATTGCCAATTTTAAGAAAAATAAATTGAGAGCAAGTTTGCTTTAGAGCCTACTTCTTTCTAATGATGCCCTCTGTTCTATTTTCAGGCCCACTTTGAGCCCAGTGCCTACGAGCAGAACAGAGCCGACGGATGGCAAAAGCTGACACCGATTGCGGTTCCAACAAGCGGGATAGATGGCCTAATAAAATTCTTAACTTTTGCGATATAAAAGCGAATTGAAAAAAAATATGTTTTTCTTGTTTTTAGTTTAAAAGCCCGTAGTGCAAGTGTTACGGTGCTCATTATGAACATCCGTATAACCTTTAAAAGCGTGGATTTCTCGAAGAGTTCGCCCCAGGCCAGCCAAATACAAATCACAGCCCATCTATCATTTCAATTTTGTTAGGCAATAATACCGGCGAATTAAAAGGGCGATATATCGAGCTCAGCGTAATCGCGGTCTCCGCCTCGCTGGTGACTGCCTTTCATTTCACTCATTTAATCCGACGTCAAATACCGAAATCTGTTGCACAAAACGGTACCGCACATACACACTGTCCACAAACTTACATAAATCGGCCATCAGCAAGAAGCGGATCACAACACAAGCGGCAGCCGATGGCACTTTTGCCAACGGACTCGCCGCATGTGCGCACTAAATCGTCATTTTATATCATAAAACAGGTGCACACGTGACTCGAAGGGTGAGGTGACGCGTTCCTTAAAGCAGTCCTCCTTTATTTTACAAGTGATCATACCCAATAACAGCACAAGGAGCTCAAAGGGGAATGCGACGCGCTCTTTTCCATATACCCGGCGCGTCAAGCGAGAGGAAAAATGGCCGCTCTTCTAGCAGACGACAGAGTTGTCCCCACTCCACAAGGCGCAGCGGCCAACAACGTTGAGGCACTCTTTATCCCACTGTATCGAAGCGCCACCACCAGGGTATTGAACCGAACCTGAACCGTGAACCGAAAACCGGAAAAAACCGTTATTTTCGCGCGAACCAGAGTTGACCCGTAACGAAATAATTTTTCCCGCTCCGGAGCGCAACCGATATGTTTTCCATGCGGTTTTCGGTTCATACGCGAAGCCAGGTTGCGTGAAAAGTGCATGGCGAAAAACACAGTAACCTGAAAAGAAATAACTATTTTTTTCGTTCCTGGGCAAAACTGATCAATTCTTTTTGTGGTGTTTCGTTCATGTGGGAAGTCAAAAAGCGCAAAACAATTGGTAGCGGAAAGCTCTGTAACGTTCCATTTTGAGGTTTTCACATAACGGTCGTCTTCATAATTTATAATGTTCGTCTTGAGAACTCAACCCCCCCCCCCCCCCGAAATGAGCACAGTAACTATACATTTTCAGGGATTTCTGGTCTTATGTATTTCTTTAACAAATGCCCTCATTCGTCCCAGCCTTTCCTTGGGGACCGGAAATGGCTTATCAAAGAAAATTTAACACTAGGACATACCCAGTTCGTACGTCAGCAAAAGTGACCAATTAATGTGCCTGTTTGGTGTCAAAACGGTGAATTGGGCTAGTTGGTTTTTCATCTACGACTAAACGAAAAACAAAGGACAAAGAGAGGTGTAGACAACACGCCTAGTGTTGTCTAACCTCTCTTTGTCCTTGTTTTATTTTTTGGACGTTCAGTTTAAGCTCTGTTTGGTGTTTCTTGTCTTCCATTTTGTAGAGCCGAGTACAATTTACTTTAAACACCTTGATTTCATTGTACAACTGATCGGATAAGAGAGCGACACAAAGGGCGATGGATATATTAGAATCTGCACTAGTTGCCATACTGTGGCGCATCTAATCTGCTCTCAAAATAACTTAGCGGACTTAATAATCTGCCCGAAATTAAAGTCTAGCACCGGGAAGGGGAGGAGCCATTCAATCAACAGTTACAGCTACAAAAAACAGCAAAACAGCTTCGATCTCTGGTAGCAGAGACTGCAAGGACCAAAACGTTTTCTCCTCAGAAACACAAACATCAAGGCGCACAGCTCTTTTGAGCATTGCTAGACAAGGAGCCTCGGCTTTCAAGGGACGCTAACGTGTTACAGTTTTGGGAGGAGAGAAGGGAACGCCATCCAGAACTCTACCCATTGGCATAAGTAGCCCTGGGAGTGCCTGCGACCCAGGTCAGCGTGCAGCGAGCCTTTTTGCACTATAGTTCATTCTATCGTCTCAAAGGTGCCGTCTTTCCCCAAATATGCATGAACACGGTCTGCTTCTTCGGTCAGCTGCCTTACATTGAACTGCGCTTTCACCTACGTCCCGAGGTGCCCCAGCACTAGCTCGTTCGTCCGCACAGTAATGTGAGCCTTTGCTTTCTATATGTAACACTTCATAAAATATGCATAGTTTATCTTTTGCTGTCGTCAATTGTTTTTTGTTGCATATGAGTACGAACCGGTTCGAACCGGTTTGAACCTTTATTTTTTCACTCCGGAGTTGAACTGGAGCTGAACCGTTTTCCCTGAACCGGAACGAAAACCGGAACGAAAAACATTTCGGTTCGACACCCTGGCCACCACACATGATTTCTCGCATTGTTGTACAGGCCTGGAAGGCGATCCCACCGCCATCTGTTGGTTCAGGATTACACTAACCAAGGGTGGGGTTGCATTTTCAGGAGCAAGACACGCAGACACACCACTTGTTGCTTCATTCAACTTTATTGCGCACTACCGCCGCTCCACTCAAATTACGCCAAAGGCAATCGTACAATGTCTCCTACAATTTCTCATACACATACACGCGAGGAAGTTCTCGAGTGAATCGATGAGTGTTGTCTAAAATATTAAACATCACGAGTTTATTTTTTTACCAACCAAGGAAGCCTATAACACGATCTGTCTAAACTATACTGTACAGTGCAATATACGCGTACACCTTAAATATACTGATAGACGGCAAGCGCAGCCTCCAACAGTATGAAACTTCTATTTGACGAGGAAGTTTTAGGCGGCTGTTTTGGATTGGCTTTGGCTAGGTCCACGTTGCATGGGGAGTAGCTGCCTCGGCGAATGCGTCTTTCATATTGTGAAAAACTGCACATGTCGACCTGAGTTTTTTTTTTTTTTCGGGTTCAAGAATGTTATGCGTTATCCACGCGTGCGTAATGTTTGGAAGCCACAAGAAAAACACTCCAGCTTGCTTACTACAAACATTCGTTCTCTTACGCTTACCTAGTGTACAATATTATTGCATGGTACATAAATACACTGCATCTTGTGCTTTACCGTAGCCCATACGTGTTTGACACTATCCGAACATATTACGTTATGTGCGAACGTTTGAACGCGATGCCGCTTCGTGCATTTCTTTGTTTCCAGTCCTCAGCATGCATGAACTGTTTCTTGGGCAACTCGTATCTAGCGTGTTCTTCTTTTAGCGCCACAGTAAGATGCCCGAGAAAATCCTCTCTCATTGACAAACGTGCAAGGGTCTCCACCGAATCTACAATATTTATCGAAGCTGCCCGACAGCAGCGGGAGGATCAACCCAGATTTCCCCAAATATTCCCGAAGCCGGACTTGATAGAGTTCCACACAGAGGGCGTTGCCTGCAACGATGACGGTCCAAAATAGGAGCTCAAATCAGAAGGCGACAGATACCCCTGGTCCGAGAAAATCTGGAAAGAGGAAAGTTGCCCCAAGTTAGTCCGGTGTTCGATTAGGGCTCGTTGACATTCAGCTACGCGCAATGTTTGTCTTTTAGAATTTTGTATTATTTTTTTATCTTCTCAGATTTGGGTTTTAGGACTAGGCAAGTTGTTCAGTTTCCTTGATATATTCCTCAATTTCTGACAAATGTTTTACACAATTGCGGTGATATGTAACATCATAAATGACAATCATTACAAATTTCTTTAGTCAAATTTATATTTCATATTGTTTCGTCCTTTTTACCCGTAAACATAAAAAGAAAGGAATTCCCGCTGTTTTGATGTACTAGTAACTAGCGCATTTTTCATGCAGTATCGGCGACGCATGAAGTAAAATATACATTTGAGCTCGCGTCAAATGAACACCTCCGGAATAAACCACGCGTTGCACTAGCCAAGAAAGTTAACGGGCCATTATTTTAGAATTAACAAATAAAAAAATAAAAAAACACGGGTACCGTAACCAAGAATTGTTATGAGAAAACCCGGAAGTAAAAAAAACACGCCTTTTGAGCGACCATGCGTGATATAGTTTTTGACAACATACGATTTCTGATACTGCATACAAACGTACATACTAAACGTTTTCCGTACGCTAGAAGTCATTAATGTTCCAGAAAACAATATAATGCGCATTAATAAAATACGAGGCCGTTATGAAAAAAGCTAACAATGTCTTTTCGTTGTTTTTCTTCGCACCGCGTACACGCATAGAGTGCACACTGCTGAGAGTGCAGAGTGCATACAACAGTAGCGCGTTCTTAGGCAATATATTATTACTTTAGTATATCATATGCTATCCATTCGAAATGTATAAATTATTTTAGGAAACATTACATCAGGAAACGGCGTCCTTCATTTGACGCAGACACTATTTCAATCCATGTATTCTATCACACCATTAGATTTTTTTTTATGCGCAGTGACGGAATACTGTTTTAAAATTTCTATATAAAATATATTATGTTCTGAGGTATTACTATAAGTTACAAAATCTCAAGCGTTGCATTCGTGCAGATTTAGAACTCTGTAGTTTAATTATGCAGTGTGAAAAAAACAAGGTTCGCTTTTGTTTGTGTGTGTGTGATCCATAAAGTTCGCTCAAGCAGGGCTGAAACGTTCAAAATACAAACACCAATATAACAAAGAGGACACAAACTACACCATTAAGGCGCGCGTCATGTTTGAGCGTTACAGTAGCATTTGCTAGTTCCAAAACAAGTCCAAATGGTTCGTGAACGTCCTACGTTTCAGGTATAAGATGTTCTGCTTTCTTCAACCTTTGGCGCACTGCCTAATTTTAACGCTTATGCACTTTCTAGCGAGTCGTCTGCTTGGAAAATTAACGCGGCTAGTACTTGAAATAATTAACAAGCTGAAATACAGCCTCACAATATTAGTTATATTTAAACGAGCTTTAATGGCCTGTACTTACAACTTGAGATAGCTTAAAAGTATCAGTATTGGTTTGGTGCCATTGGTTCCAACCTTGTGAGCCTCTATGAGAAAAGAGAAGAGAAAATAGAAGGGAAAGGGTTAAGAGTATCGTACTCTTTGGACTCGGGTTAAAGAGTTCTCAGAATGTCCAGGTGTGCTTTAGACAAACAACTATCTCTATAATGGGGTGCAAATCAAAACTGACGACAACGCTAGCTCGATTTTTATTGCATTCAAATTTACACGAAAGCACTTCGAACTTTCAAATTAAGATTTTTGTGCGGACATAATGTCATTAGCACCAACTATAACGGAATATACTTATCATTTGCCAACAACAACTTTGACGGTGAGAGAGAAATGTTTTGGGGGCATTCAATTCACACCATCGAGGCTAACACCACGTTCTGAAAGAACCGGTGGATTTCCGAAAGCCATAGAATAGAAAAGGAGACAGCTATTGTATACGGCTAGCGGACGACGTCAGCGTTCGGTGCCCGAGAGCCAGACCATGGCTGTGTTCCAAATCTTACCCAAATGAATACGAGTTATTCCGGCTCGTCGTGTCACGTGAAAACACAGCAAGAACGATGCTGGACGCGGGTAAGTTTTCGAACGCCAAGGTACAAAACCCTCACCCCGGAGTAAGATCGAGTAAATTTTGGAACACAGCCCCTGACGCCGCGGCTCCCTCTGCTCGAGTAGCAGACGACGGTCTTGCTGGTTGTGTTTGGAAGGAGGCAGTGTCTAGATACAATGGCCACTAGCCTTTGTGATAGGTGTGTGATTTATCACGTGCACAGGAAAGACCAGAACACACAGAAGAGGGCATGCAGAAGGGCGTGCAGACATCTGACAGATTTTTATCAAAAGCTTGACGGGACCACTCCAGGTGAAGTTTGATTTTTCGTCGAGTAGCTGGAGGTCAAAACTATTTTCACTGACAGTTCTTTAAACTCTTTTTTTTTCCTTTTACGATAATAAAAAAAATTACTTAAGTTTTGTAAAAGGGTCGTGAGCTGGGCTAGTTGGTAAGCATTGCATTATACTATACACGGTTAAAGTCAGCGAGCAACGTGAGGAAACTGTAAAAGAAACTTAGAATACCGGAGACAGGATAGACGCTGAACTCACAACTCAATATTTCATCCAAAAAAGAAGAAGAAAGAAAATTGCATATAACCAACAGGCACGTGCTCATAGCACGAGAACTCTAGGGTGCGGGACAATGGCTTTTGCACATCGAAGCATTTAAAAAACCCTTTCAAACAGACTTACAGAAGGATCGCTCACGCAGGGCTCCCCCAGGCCTTGTATAATATACGCCTCGATAAATTTCTCTGGAGAGTTTTTCCTTATATCGACCTATGATAGCGGTGCTAAACAGATTTGGAGTACATGCAAAGGCTTGACATTGCAGAGGCAAGTGGCCCCCCACCGTCGACCTCATAGACAAGTTATGTTCACGTAGCCTATCATTAATACAGCTTTCTGTCTGTCCCTTATTGAAATATTGAGTTGAGAGTTCAGCGTCTGTCCTGTCTCCTGTATTCTTCTACAGTTTTCTCACGTTCCTCGCTGATTTTAACTATGTATACCTAAGTTTTTTTTTGCGCGCGTTCTGCTTGTTCTTTTGAGCCGCCTCTTACGCGTATAAACAAACAAGTCCCCCGTTTGGTCACACCAGGTGTGGGCACTGCGCGTGTGCAGAAACCAGAATCACGTAAGGTGAAGCGCTGGCGCATGCGCCGACAGCAGCGCCACCGCAGCAGCGTGACGTCAGTGCCCCCTGTTGGCGTATAATAAGCGTGCGAAGATGCATACATCGCTAGTGGCCAAGTAAACGTTCCCACATAAGTGACCTCGAAATTGTAAATTAATTCCTAAAACCACGTGAGAGCTTTCATGGTACTACGAAAACAAATGTATGTTTTGCTCTACAGTTCGTGTTTAGCTAGAGTGTGACCCTTTAACTTTCAGTATACGTGCAACATGAAAACAGTGGGGATGCGAAGAACATCACGCACATGCACACAGTCCTCTGCCAGGAAATATACGGACATCTGGCGAACGTGCCCATATCATCAACACCGTTACAAGAGGTGCATCTAGAGAAATGTGAAGAAAGAAGAGCCCACCTTCACCGTCAGCGCCCAGGAGGTATCTTGGTCGCCGACTACGTCACATCCGTTTCAAACACGTGACCACCAGAAGTCGATGACGTCACACAAGGGAAGGTTAGTAGCGTGCGAGAAGCAGGACTGCAGTTCAACCCAAGAATTGACGCTCCGGCTTTAGTAGACACGAGTCGTACTGTCTCGAGGTAATGATGGCTTTTGCAAATAGTCTTCTTTGTAATAATCCGATGTCCAGACACCACTGGAACTGCAACCATCGACTCAATTTCAGCGCAGTGACTGCACGGGCGGTGTTTTACCAATTTTGGTTTTATCGGTGGAGTCAGGAAGCTTAAACGTATTAGTGTCGAGAGCAGTGTCGGTGCTTTTTCTAAAGTCAGAGCGTCATGATCGGACACAGGCACACACAAATACATGCGCGACGTTAGGTGGTTTACCACCACCACCAGGGGAAGTCTCCGCGAGGTGTGAGTGAGAAGAAAAGAGACACCATCGGACAGTGGACGAATCATGCGTAGTTTAATGTCCACAAGGATACGGATGAAAGGTGTTAGCAGACAGCACATCAAAAGGAAGACACGTAATCAGTTCACTATGTACAGTCGTCGCTGACATGAGCCGTTTCTTCCGGACAATGGTCAAGAAGCCATACAAGGCGCTGCAGTCAAAACAGGAGCAAAGGGAGGACGATCGAGTAAAGTTGCTCGTTCCCTAGCTTTAAACGACAAGGCTGATTGGGTGTCTAATATTTAACATTAGTTTATTTTTGTGCGATATATTTATGCTAGAAGTCCTGCCAATCATTTCTTGATTTGCCCGCCATGTTGAAGATAAACCAGCTCTATGATCCCAGCCTCACGGCGCCACCGCGACTCCAGCTGTCCATGTGTCGTTTTGACATGAGTGATTGCATTCTCCGACGAAGCGACTCATGTGAGCACCCATATCATCCAACGCTTTGAAAATTAAAAAATAATAATAATAAAGATCCATTTTAATTGACGAAGTATAACACGCCGCCACCACCACCACGTAAAGAGCGAAGCAAAAGTACCAAAGCGTAAGTATGTAAACAAATGTGAGTAATGAAGTCGAATGTGGTCTGTGTGTGTGCAATGCCAACATGACTGATGGATTAATTGAAGAAAAGAAAAAATATGATTTTTTTTTCTCACGTATCTTTCGGGCTTTGTTACTTATATAATGCACGGAAGTAAAAGGTTTTGGTACGTTTTCGTCCGCACGTTGTTCTTATGGGGTCTACATATCACCGTGCAAGTACTGCCTTAACTTGAAGCTTCGGAAACGATGTCTCAAGTTGTCTAAGCGAGCGGGATAACAAAAGCTATTGGAAAACATCCAGAATACCTAGTAGCCTTGTTAAGCCACAGAACGGGCTTCTCAACCGCGAAGCTATACATAAGGCCTCTAATCAACCAAAAATGAACGCTATGTCTCGTCACATTTGAATTCGACTCACGCACGCCTTACACTGTTCACAAACGCATATGGGACTTTTTTCTTTTTATACAGGAGACAAGTATTTGTGGCAAAACCGTTCAAATCAAAACGCCATTCCTCTCACACAGTGGAGCCACATCTTTGTAAAATACCTCCATTAAATTGGGTGATGGCATTAAAAACCAAACTGCATTCCAAGAAAGGTTAAGGCCCTGTCAGGCACTCGTGCCTTTAGCCTTAGACTCCCTCTGCGGAACATGCATCCGCAGACACAAATAAAGAAGAAAAAAATAACGATTGTGCATATTTTTTAAGCTAACAATTTGGTCATTTCTCAAAACTCATAAAAGAAGAAGAAAAAAAAAGCTACGTTTTCTAGCGGATGGTAGTCGCACAAAATCCGAAGACCCCTTTCGTCGGCACCCTTATCTATTAAAAACGCCACGAACTCGCCCTAAATCACAGGATGATGAATGAGATTAGCTATCTAATGTGTGTGCGTGTGTGTGTGTGCGCATGATGGGTAAATGAGTGCGCTAGCTTACGATATACGCCGATGTTAGTGATGTTGGAAAGGAGACAGCTCGAATCCGTTGTCAGTTGGGAAAGGTTGGGCCTTAAAGCCATTGGGGAAAGGTTGCGCCTTAAAGCCATTGAACAACTGGCGCGGCGGGGGGACGGCGGGGTAGTCGAGTCTAAGAGACTCCGGCTTAGTCGGGTCGGTCGGAACCTGCAGTGTGGAGACGAACAGAAACAACAAAGGGAAGAATTGGAACGCAGAGTCGGAACAATATTTCTGCGAGACATTTGTTCGTTTGGGGATTTCATCACCCATACCGAAGAAGGTATAAACATGAGACACGGAGTGTCCAGCCCATCCATGAAACCGCGGTCGCACCACCAATGCATCGAACAAAAGACAGACTGCAGTCGCTGTCTGAGGCATGTTTCTGCCCTGTACGACTGTCTTATTACATTGGTCGTACAAGACCGCTTGTAGATAATTCTGTCATAATTTCTGAACACCGCGTCTTTTGTAGGATGCACGAGCAGTGGCACTGCGGCTTGAAAATGTTCAGACAAAGCGATGACAAGAAAGTTGTTAAGCATATCTGCTACGAAGGTTCGCACGAAATAGAAATGAAAAACTTTTGGCAGTAAAGGTAGCCTTATCATGCGTTGCCTGAACACACACACACAAAAAGATTAACAAACGAGTAAGCTTGAAAAAATGGCCGAGAAAAGAGACACGTGTAAATGATGTCAGTGCGTTCAACTTTTGAGCAAACATTTTCAATCACTGACAATAAAAATAAAAAAAGTATTTACATGAGAAGGTATACTCGTAAACTGCACGCAAGCGTCCCACCGCCTGCTTTCATTTCCTGAGATTATCAGTTTTACGCTGGTCGGGATTACCAGGCATGAACATTGCACGACAAAACGCTTCTTACAACGTCAGGTTCAATAGAAACGTTATTATAATGTGCGCGTTTTCTTTACGCTTTTTCGTGTTTTTTTTATGACAAGCAGTCTTAAAATTAGCGTAACAATCGATCATTTGTGAAGTGTGCATGGACTCTCGTCTGCAGTATTCAAGCCTTGAGGCACTACAACCCAAATCCTTACCCCTGACAGATTGTAAAATAACACTTATATGGATAAAACTTCACCGTTCAAATCGCAAATTAGATCCAGAAACATCAGCGTCTACGTAGACGTCATTGTTGTACATGATAGCACAGGTGCTCGCACTCAGATCTTTGGGAATAGCAATATTCTGGGCAATGGTGAACGACATCTCGATTTTCTATAGGTTGGCACAACATGTTTCACAGGATCCTTATGCCCTCCTGAGTTAAAAAAAGAAACAAAAACGGA
This sequence comes from Ixodes ricinus, assembly GCA_037355805.1. Taxonomy (NCBI): domain Eukaryota; kingdom Metazoa; phylum Arthropoda; class Arachnida; order Ixodida; family Ixodidae; genus Ixodes; species Ixodes ricinus. Next base: position 14,979 of record JAZHYW010005891.1, read on the forward strand.
TGATGTTTAGGCGATTGGCACTGTCTTCATCGCGACTTTAGGCCATCTGTTCTGGAGATACATTGTTTAGACAAGGCATCTTATAAACAGAAGGCATTAGCACTGCGACATAGCATCATGATGCATGCCACGCGAGGATAACAGCCCGTAAAATTTCTTAATTGCTTGCGTCATTGCCCTGCCACTTCTCCCTATATAGACAACTCCACTGGAATCAAGCCATTATGGTGTAATGCCTCGCTTTCAAAGAGACTCGGTAAATCCGTGAAATAATATTTCACGCCAGTGACTAGCTGGTACTTCCGTTCCTGATCCAGAGCAGTGAAGCTGCGACTACCATTAACCCCACGAGACTAGGCCGTTTCCTGGTGGTGCCAGACCTAACTTCCATCACAAAGACGTTCGCGTGATGCTCCCATCCATGCAGAGGCCGAGCACGGCGTTCTTCAACACCGCCCTCCTCGCGAAAGTCCTGCCTCTGGTCATTTCCAGAAACGTCAACGGCTACGCCACCGATTACATCGTCAGACGCTTCGTCGACGTTATCGTCGTCGTCTTCGTCATAATCTGGCGGTACCTCGGCGGCGAGAGGGATGACCGTCGGGGATGGGTGGGTTACCGTGGTGGGGGGAGCACTGGGCAGAGACACCGGCTGTTGCGGCCGCGTCAACTCCACGGAGGTGTCCGTGGGGGCTGTAGCGACTTGAGCGTCACGTTCAGAATAGAGATCTGCTGGTCCAAGACGATGAAGTCCTGTTTCGAAGTGTGGAAGCCAGGAGCCGACACCTGCGGTTGTCCAAAGAAGCAATCGGTAACAACGCCGTCGACTGGACCGCGGCGCTGGTTTCGGCCAGTGTTGTGCATCATTCAACAAGCTTTCGCAAGTATATCTTGATCTACAGCCGGTGACAAATTAAAGCCGGGCGGAAGGGCTGATGACTATAGAAATCATGCATTAATAACAAAGACGACGTTGCTGCGAATCAAATTTTACAAGTATAACTTTCACGACCTTATGATCGGCTTGGACTATTAGTGGTGAAGACATGCTGGCGATCTAGTTTTAAGTAAACGTCCAAATTGGGGGTTTTACGTTCCACACCAACGACGGGCATCTGGCACGCCCCAGCGGACGGAACTGGGGACTCATTTCGACCACCTGGGGATCTTATGACGTACAACCGAAAGCTCGGTTACACTGGCGCCTTCTCCGAAATAAGCCTCCGTCAGATTGAGGGCACCTCGGCCGGGATTCGAACCCGCTCACCTGGGGATCTGTAGGCCGGCGCTTTGCATTCGGTGCCAGCGAGGAGGCTAGGCGATTTAGTTAGAACTCGTACTCTGGTGCACCTGAGACTTGGCAAACGGCGACAGCTACAGCCCTAGAGAGCCAATCAGAGGGTCGAAGCGAGGCACGTGACAACGGATCGCTGGAGTCCACTACTCCTGCAGACAGCTGTAACGAGGCTTTGCTCCGTAGTTTTGATTCGCTGCAGAGGAGCCATAGCGTTCGCTATTTGCCAAGTTACACTGAAGCTGAAGTGTATAGGGGTCTGAACTACCGTCCGGTTCCGAGGGCTGAGGCCGAGATCCAACATCGGTCTTTCATATATTTATCTCCGAAACCCGCAAAACAATGCGGTGAATGCATTTTGAAAAAGATAAAAACAATGTAACTCTAAAATCAAATCATTTGTCATTTCTTTCTGCATGGGCGTACCAACCGGGGGGGGGGGAGCAAGAAGGGCGCTTGTCTCCCCCCCCAGTTCTAAGAGGGAAAGGGGGAGGGGGGGGGGCAACGCATTGTCTTGTCCCCTCTGAAACAGCCCTGAGGGGGGGGGGTCTGGCTTGCTTTCCCACTCAAAAACTAGTTGGCACGTCACTGTCTTTTTGTTTGTTTTTTTCGTTGTCTTTTTGTGTTTTTGTATTCGGAATTTACTGCCGTTTGTCTATGCTTGTTGTTCCTTCATAAAGTAAGCAGCTCCATTAAATAGGAAAGCGCTTTTTTTTTAACACTAAAGGACACTCCTGCCATCCTATGTAACTGGAACATTAAAAAATTCGTCATTTCAATATTCCTTGTGTCCTCCGCTTCATCTGCCACAGACAAGAAAAGAGGTTGCGTACCCTCTTGGAGTGCATCAGGGTCTTACGGCTGGCATTGATTGCCGCTGATCCTAAAGTGGGAACAATTCAACAAGATGGCTGCCCACATACGACAATGAACCTAACGGCCTGAATGCAGTCATATGCTCATAGAAAATAACTCGATGATTAGCCAAGTTTGTGCAATGAGTCCGACATCTGACTCCGGGATTTCCACGTATCTGTCTTGCGTGTGCACGCGCATGTGGTGCCCTTGTGGTGTAACGTAATTTCCGTAAATGTGGTAAATATGAACTGGACTGTGTAAACCGCAAATGGTTTAAATACTCTTCTTTTTTTCTGTTTTTTTATTGGGGGAAAAGGGGGAGGAGGGATCAAGGCTTCGGTTCCGTCCATTTTATGTTATCCCACAATCTCGGAAACGCAAGTCAAGTTACGTTGCAACGTTCTGAACAAGAAAACTGTAATATAGTCAAAGCTTTCACTATACCAGAAGCGGCCGGTTGTTCAGTAATAGTAAAAGATAGAAATGCAGAATTCTGTTAAGCTTCTCTAGAAAACAGACTTGGGCGACTTACAGCATGTGAGGACACAGTAGCTTTTCTTCCTTGCGCATGCACGAGTCTTGACCTCTTGCAAGCGCTTTTTTTACACATTGATGTACAAGAAGAAAAATGTCTTAGCTTTATATCTTTATACCTGTCGGTCGGCGTAAAAATATTATGGTTATTCTACTCGAATTTAATTATAAGGTTAATAGCAGGCAGCGTTTGGTACGATTAATCTTCACAGTTTCGATTTGCTATTACCATACCTACAGGCGCATCAACGAGCATTAATCACCTATATACCAATATACCAGGTCAAAATTCTGATCACACAACGATATTCGGCTCTAAATCATGGCTGTGTAGACAGCGTATAAAACTCCCAGCCTGCATTTTGTAACCTCATCGTGCTACTAAATTATGCGAGCGATCGACAGATAAGAGACGGGATACCTGTTAGCCTCATCAAGGCATTTAAATAAGCCGTAGCAAGAACGTCACGCGTGAGCTCCGCGGAGCCTTTCGATATCCCCGCGTTGCCTGAAGCAAACTCAGTGTTAGAAATCCCGTGAAGAAACTAATTCCTCTCTCTCCTCCCGAGGCCGCCGATGGATGGATTTGATGAAGGGATATACGGCTGAACCCTCTGAATCTAGCAGCAACTTGTGCCACCCGTTGTTTAAAGCGCCATCTAGAGGCTGTGCGCCAAAACTGTACTCTTTGGAGTGGCTCCGGTGAAGCGTCCTTTAGACGCTGTATTTCTTCAAGTCATATGTATTCATGGAGTTACCATAACAGCAGTCTCTAAGACCATGGTAGTGTTCGAACGACGGGAGGCGAACCTTTGGGAAAGACGGGGGGTCAAGGGTCGAGGAGGGGGGGTAATGAGTGCAGAAGCGTATAGAAGCACCGTCTGTGGAAACTTACGCAACTGAGGTGATCTAGTAACGTTGCTCGAAGCTGAACTTACCTCGAGGGTGTAGCGACCCGGCCTGAGGATCCTCCAATACTCTCCTCTGGACGTTGTCTTGAAGCCGATGCTGCGGTTGGAGATCTTTAGGAACGCCTTGACCACGGGGTTGTTCTCTTCGTCCGTCACAATGCCACGGACGCCTACGAAATAGCGCACAGTTGTCAAGGCGCGAGACGTATATGCACAACGCGTAGCACGGCCAGTCAGTAGTTACAGTATGGGCTCTGGACACAAACTTCTCGAAGGACGAAAAAGCGTTTGGCGGGTTCACTGTGAGAGCCTTTGAAGAGGATCCTAACTTTAAAACGAGACCTATCATGGCACAATAACACAATTACCTTTCAGAAACATGAATACACTCACCAAATGTTGACCCTTCGTGTGACGTGCGCGCCTTGGTCTCCTGCTCGTGACTACACCGTTTATGCACAATTTGTGCATTCACCATTCCCTCCCCCCAAAAAATGCTCTAGATATTTTGCGCTGAAGAAGGAGTATTTTTGGACGCCATATTTCAGTACGCTGTTCACTGCGTACGCCCCGAACGAGCAGGTTGCCAAAACTAATATTATTAATTATGTAAAATCCACATTGCAAAAAAAAGAAAAGTAGAAGTTTGTAGGCAGCAGCCACGGACTCGGCTATGGCCACTAGGACAGTGAATACCCCTGAAAGAGTCATGCTGCCCGTCTTTACGCCTATAATGACTTTGTATAGGGTTCCATGAAACAGCAGTCATACTTCTTATATACCATATAAAAGGCACACTGTCCGCTGCAGACACGATGAAAACTTCCTTTGCGCACTGGCCTCACGCGTGTTCCGAGCATGTTTGCTTCACACCCGCTTCGAATATATGTCCGCAGACAGTATGCCAAAGCTATAGCAGGACCGTCACACGAGGAAAAGACACGCTTCAGACAGTGTGTCCAGAGACCGTATCTTTTGCACGACGTATTAGCAGCGTAACAACAGTAGCCTTGCCTGGACGTATGTGAGCGCATCTTCCTCGCGCAAAGCGAAACGATTAGGATTCACGCGTTGAAGTGCGCGATGACGCAGTCGGCAACCATAGGGTACCTTTATGGGCTTCCCCCAGGAAGGCAAGCAAGGACTGCTTGTTGTCCTCCCAGAAGCGGGGTAGCTCTCGTCTCAGCGGATACTTGCAGCAGGAGATCTCAAACGTCACCTCCATGCAGCCTTCCCACACGTAGTTGTAGTCCTGCATGCCGCCTAAGAGAACACCACGGTGTAAGGAACTTGGACCAGGCGACAGAGCCCGCACAACGCCCACCTGCAAGCGGGTACCAGGCTGCTCCGTTGGTGGTGCCGTTGGGGAAGGACTGTCGGTCCGACGAACAGGGCGCCCCCAGGTACATGTTGGCGTGGTTGAACGAGTACACGCTCGCGATCTGCTTGAACACGTCGTCGTCGGGCGTCAGCGACGGCTTGTTGTACTGGTGGAACACTGCAGGAAGAGGGAAAAAAAACCTCGAGCGTGCGAACACGCGCAATATGAACCTCGATTCTTCCTGACTACAGTGATCGAGGTCTTTCGCGTCTAAACGTCGCATTAGGGCGAAAGGCGGCTGCACACACCATGCAGTAGCCAGGGTTACAGTCAAGCCATTCCAGTGTCTGTCGCTTCATAGATGTACCCTCGGAAGGCAGAGTATATACACCCTGAACATTCCAGGTGACACGTTTCCGAGGACGTTTGCTACAAATTACCGGTTTTTCAAACGTTTCAATGCCGCTCTCGCAATTGTATAGAACTGATTTATATGGTAGTTGCAGGGGATGTAACTATAGTCACTGACAGCACTCAGGGTGTGGCGCATTATGGTTACGCTTTTTGCTTCCTGATTGGATCTTGGGTGTTCTGATCAGCTGATGCCGCGACCTGATTGGCTGCGGAGCGGTAATGAGCTGCTCGGATCTCGCCACGCCGAGTTCCATAATTTGTTAGTGATCATGAAAGCTGCAATATCTCGTCCACGGATATTTTGTGTAGCTTTGTAAGATGTAGTTCTGAATGTAAGATTTGTGAGTTCTGAAATTAGTTTTGTAAGATTTGTGAGTTTTTATATTAGTTTTGTGATGTCGTGGGGTTTGAAGATAGCTTTTCTCGTGAGATTTGAAGTTAGTTTTGTGAGATTTGTGAGGTTTTAAATTAGTTTTGTGATAGTTGTGAGGTGTGGAATTAGCTTTTTGTGAAATTTGAATGTAGTTTTGTGAGATTTGTGAGGTTTTAAGTTAGTTTTGTGATAGTTGTGATATGGCCTCCGAGATCCCGAAGCGCGCGAACGCTTCTCCGGCCGTCCCATTCGTGCGGAGAGGGCGTAATCGAAAAAAGAGAAGGACGCGGCGTGTCTCCGCGGGGAGGCGCTCCCAACCCAGTCATCGACAGCATGGCGCGAGGCTGAAGATTTCAAGAAAAAGTCTTGTTACGTCGAGTTACTGCAACTTATAGTTACAATTTTTGTGTAGTGTGGTAGAACGGTGAACAGTTGCTGTGGGGACGTAGATAGAAAATTAGTGATGCTTATTTAATTATTTAATTTGAGATATTCACCTGGACATGTTGCGGCTGGCGCTACAAGCGCGCCTTTTGATACATTTGATTGCAATCAGCCGCATCAAACTCCAAGATAAAATCAGCTCTGTGCCTAAGAAAATTCGGATTTCCCTAAATAAAAATAATCGATGCTGCGTAATATATATATATATATATATATATATATATATATATATATATATATATATATATATATATATATATATATATATATATATATATATATATATATATATACTTCGCACGTTGTATAACATAAGCTTTTTGAGCCTGCGAGGTTTCCGTGTTGTCCTTCTTTTAATATTCTTAATATTTATGACACAATTTTTGAGGGTCGTATTGCGGTGTTTGCTTCTACTAGAAGTACCTTTAAGCCGGGGTCAGACTGCTTATACATTATGCACAAGACAGTCTGCAGACAGTGGCGTAGGCAGAGGGGGGTTTGGGGGTCGAAACCCCTCCCGAAATGCCAAACCTACCCCCCCCCTCCCCTCCGGGGACCCGCTGGCTCCCCTGCACACGCAGTCGGTTTTGCGCGGGGCATGGAGCAAAGGGGGAGCGCGGACTATCTCCAACTTATATGTTTTCGGGAAGAGTGTTTGTGGGGTAGAAAATGCTCAAATAAATAAAACAGGCAATATTCCTTCATTTATATATATTTAATGGGATGCGGAACTTGATCTCAGATATATAGAGAACGGATATTTCGAAACACTTGTGGGGTGAAGGATGGCAATTTCAAGGCCAAGTATAACAAACTATCCTCACTAAAATACACAGTTCAATCAAACCAAAGCGAACATAATAAAACGAACACATGGTGATAATATAAATCAATGTCAGTGATGTAATATTAAATGAATTGTAAAAACAACTGCACTGTAAGCAAAGGGTGGCGCTGCGCTCACGCACACCTTGAGTACTGATCAGAATTACGTGCTTTCGACTAAAATTATTAATAAAGAGTTTATTTCCGTCGTATGTTGCAATATCATTAACGTAAATATTAAAAAGAAAACGACCTAATATCCCTGTGGAACACCAGTCAGAATACGCTTCGAACTTGACGAATATCCATCAATATAAACTAATTGCATTCGATGCTGTAAGTAAGACTTCACTCACTTCAAAGCATGCCCTCGAATCCCATATGTATCCAATTTTGCTAGTAAAATTTCATGATTGAGGCAATCAAAAGCCTTTGTGAAATCTATGAATGCTCCAAGAACAATTTTTTTTCTTCAAAATTTTCAAGATGAATTCTTTCTGGATGAGTAGGGCAGCCTCGGTAGATTTATGCTTTATAAAACCAAACTCATATCAAGTTATGCTTAGTTGAAAAAATAGTTATACGTGTATGAAGTACCTTTTCAAGTGCTTTAGAAAATACTGGCAATATAGAAATCGGTCTGTAATTACCCATAACATTTACACTCCCCTTTTTGTGTAGTACTGACACTTTTGCTATTTGCATTCGTTTAGGAAAAACACCAGTCATCAAAGAAAGATTAAATATATGCGTTAGCACTGACGCTTATAAATGAACAACATAATTAACAGGCCTTATTTGTAAACCATTCACGTCACAAGCTCCACTTTTCTTAAGTTGTAAAATCACATTAATGACCTCAGGTTCTACAACCAGATCTAAAAAAATCGAGCTGCTGTTTCTATCATCAGAAACGCAATACTTTACAGTAACAATCCCGCTTCTAATGTTCACAAAATGCAGGTTAAAAGCGTTCGCCAAAGAACATTCGGTTAGTTCAACAGCGTTACGCACTATTTTATAATTGAAATAGATGAACGGTTTCGATTTAAAAGATAATTTTAACTTTTTGCACGTGACGTCCGTACACCCCTCTGCTGCCTTGAACACCTTGAAGTAGTAGCGTTCTTTAGCACGCCGTAAATTACCACGAATAAAAAAGTAACTGTGACTAGTTATTTCAGAAAGCAATTTACAGGCTCTCTTGATCATTTCATTTATGCCAAGCTCCTATGATGCAGCCGCCTGCGTTCACGGCAAAGAATATCCAGGACGTTCTCCGCTTGAAATTCCATGTCGCGGTGAACATTCAAAAGCGCTAAACCGAGCAGTCGCTCATTCGAAGTGGACGCTCTCAGGTATGTTTTCAACCGTCGTAGTGAAGAAAACGAACTTTCAGCTTCCGCCGTTGTTACGGGCAGAGTCGCTAGGATCTTGAGGAGACGATGAACGTTTGGGAATAGGGCCTCCGGACAGGGGGCGACCGCCTGTAGCGCATACGTGACGGGCGTTTCACGTTTCTCCCTCTTGCAATTGGGAGCCCATATGAGCAGCTCACATTGGAGTTCGGGAAATGAAACCAGGCTTGAATGGAGCTCCAAAAACTCTTCAGCGCCGAGACCTGCCCCGCTTTCCAAGATCTTTGCAGGCAGAAGCGACGAAAGTAATTGCAACGTACGCCGGTGCTTTTTAAATCTCCCATCTAACTTTGTGATCAGGTAATCCATGAAATGAAGGAACACGGAACGCTAAAAATGCTCTTCCGTGCTTCAAGCGGGAATGTTAGAGCGGTGACGTTGCCGACTTGTTACTCGCGGCATCTAAATTTCGACTTCAGCTGTCTCGGCCATTTTAATGGCGGCTTGGAATATTGCCAAGTGTTTGTGCATAAACGCTTGCTCTAATTTTGCAATTTTTTAGTGTGTTGCTGTTTAATTTTTTATGACAGTATAACTGTTTTTTTTGTTTTGTCTGGCCGGCACGTGTTGGTAATGCAGTGGTAACTCAAAAAGCGGAAGGAGTTATGTGCTGTAAGGAAGCTTTTAAAGTTGGTGGGCCCGCAACTACGGTAGAACAGTGAGCCACCATGCCTGTATTCCTGTAAATGAAGCCTGCTCCGTTTTGAAAAATGACAATGCAGCTTTACCCGTTTTTTCTTAACAGCGCCTCCCTAATCTTTGCGCGAGCGTCCGTACCGCCGAGTTCACCCTGCTTCGTCATTGAAGGGGGAGGGGGGGGCAATAATGCCGGTGAACCCCTCCCGAAATAAAATCCTGGCTACGCCACTGTCTGCAGATATCAGTCACAACGATATCCATGGTGTAAATGCTGCGTGCCAAATGTCTTTGTCAGAGCTTCGAATGCCTTCCGGCATTCGAAGCTCAGATCTTGTGGTGACTCAAGTTTGAATCTGTTTGAAGACTGTCTTTTGTATGATGTACAAGCAGCGTGACCCGGCTTTGGGGAAAAACTTATGGCGGTGAGGTACAACCACCGCGCAATGATTTCCGCCATTTTTGTTTTTATAAACTTCGTCATAATTGTAGGTACTGATTGGAAAGGTGGGGCGTTATCTTGTAATGTCTGGTTTTTGGCGCATGTGGCACAGACCACCGTATCCCGTAACGCAGTTTGTGATGTAACTTAATTGATATGCAAACAAACAATGGGATCTCAAGAAAAAAAAACTCTGGTTTATTTATAAATTCCAACCTTCTTCCAACCTGGTTTATTCGGTATTCCAACCTGGTATATTTACAGACGCGACTGACACCACTCACCCGCGATGCCTGCGACTAAAAGTCTGCAGGCATCGCGGGCGACGCCCAGCTCGGCCCGAAGCTAATTTTCACGGGCCAGCCGCGCTTTATTTTAGCTCAGTATGAATAGCTCAGAATTGCGCGGCATGGCAGCTCGCTTGCAACTGCTTGCACCTAAGTTGATTACGACACCCAATAGTAAATACTGTAAGCATTTTTTTTTTGCTGCTATTATTAGTTGGACCAATCTTCACTCCTAGTCAACTTGTTAAGAAAAATCACCCGATCTTTCTTTTCTGCGACCAAACACGCGCGGAAAGGATGAAAAACCAAAAATGACAAGCAGAAGTAAACAAAGTCACATTTGGAAAGGAAGGGAAACATCGCGACGGGTTTGGACAAAAGACAGGCAAAGTTCTAAATTCCACTCTCGCTGCGCACAACCGTAAAAAAAAGAAAAAAAAAACAGCAATGTCGTCGTCTTTTGCGGTGGTCTGCGAGAAATTGTTCAGGAAAAGTACCCCTCAGGGGAACCTCTTCACCCCTATTGGGAAGGCAAGCACTCGTGCGAGTACGGGTACGAAAAGGAGCGCCGCGCCGCTAGGAAGAGCATTCGCTGCACACACCGAACCATACAAAAACATGTACCCCCCCCCCCCCACACACACACACACATGCTTCAGCATCTGCTTACCCCCCCTCCCTGTGGTTCCTTCCTCCAAACCCCCAAAAAACCTTCCAAAAAGCATGCCCCTAAAAAAAAAAGGATGGCCCGTTTGGGTCACTTTGGCCCCCATGAAGACTTGATTGCAAGGCCCGTACCCGGCCCGGGCCCTTCATGAATGTAGACGTGAAGCCCGAAGCCCGGCCCGAGGGCCGGGGTGGCCCGTGGCCCGCGGTCCTGGCCCGTACCAGTGCAGATCTCTAACTGCCACGCTGACGGCTCGCCCCTCTGTTATGACTGGGCAGACAGCACCGCCTCGCGGTGAGCGACGGAGCTAGCGCGATTACACACTTTTGCTGGGGAGCGAGACGAATGGGACGGCCGGAGAAGCCTTGCGCGCTTCGGGATCTCGGAGGCCATGGTTGTGAGGTGTGGAATTAGCTTTTTGGGAGATTTGAGTGTAGTTTTGTGAGATCTGAAATTAGATTTGTGATAGTTGTGAGGTTTGAAATTAGCTTTTTGTAAGATTTGAAAATTGTTTTGTGATTGTTGTGAGGATCGAAACCAGCTTTTTGAGAGATCTGAAATTAGTTTTGTGAGATTTGTGAGGTTTGAAATTAGTTTTAAAATTTGCGAGGTTCGAAATCAGTTTTGTGAGTGTTGTGAGGCTTGAAATTAGCTTTTTGTGAGACTTTAAAATAGTTTTGCGAGATTTGTGAAATTCGAAATTAGTTTTGTGATTGTTGTGAGGTTTGAAACTAGCTTTTTGAGAAATTTGAAATTAATTTTGTGAGATTTGTGAGGTTTGAAATTAGTTTTGTAAGATTTGCGAGGTTTGAAATTAGTTTTGTCAGAGTTGTGAGGCTTAAAATTAGCTTCTTTTGAGACTTTAGAATAGTTTTGTGAGGTTTGTGAAGTTCGAAATTAATTTGGTGATAGTTGTAAGGTTTTTAAATTAGTTTTTTAGTGAGATTTGCGAGGTTTGAAATTAGTTTTGTGGTTTGGAATCCAACTTTTCTTTTGTAATTCAAGATCGGTCACTGATTACAGGACAAGCTCACGAGCCACTAAAGTATGAGGTTTTTTTTTCTTCCCTGCCTTACCGGCGTTTGGCGAATTGTCGAAGGGGTAGGAGGCGACCACGGCTCCGCCATGGATGTTTCCCGAGAGCACGAAAGGTATCTGGTGGATCCAGCGACGCACTGCCGTGGTTTCCGGCTGCTCGCTCTCCGTCTGAGTCTTGAAGTGGTCCGGAAAGTTGCGGTTCAAGTCCACTCCACGGGCGTTGTACCTGCGTAAGGAGTGCACGTATGTGTTATTTCTATTCCTTCGGTCAACTTTCACAAAGCCCATTGAACATAAACGTAGGCGGCGAACAATAATGATAACCATTTGTTTCCACTTGCCGCACCTTTTTTCTTTTTACTTTTAAACGTTTTCAACAAAAATAGAGCTATAAAGCTCCACATCTTGCCACACTATTTGCACACCATACTTTTGTGAGTTGTTCGCTTTAATAAGACACCGTTAAGAGAAGAATAAACGCACAACTTATGCTACTGATTGTACTGTCGCTACTGTATAAAACATGAAACTAATGGGTCTTCTGGGTGTCTTAAATTTAATCAATGACATCTAGTACATGAATTTGTACATGTAACAAACAAACTAGTGTCCAGCATGATCATGGAACCTAAATATCAAGTCAGTTAAATACGTGCCCTTGAGTTACGACTGAATCTTACAGGTACGCTCTAAAAAAAAACCGTGCGTATACTTTTCCACATGACACTCGGAGAGCCAATCACCGAAACTTACGGAGGCACCTCAGCGAATTACGATGCCGAAACATATGTTTAGACCAAAAAAACGCTGTCCGAGTTGTGACATTAAGCAATGCAAGCGTGACATTTTGCATTGCTTAATGTCACAACTCAGACTGCGTTTTTTGGTCTAAACATATGTTTCGGCATCGTCATTCGCTGAGCTGCCTCCGTAAGTTTCGGTGATTACTCTCCGAGTGTCTGTGCGGAAAAGTATACGCACGGTTTTTTTTTAGAGTAGCCTAGGCACATTATAAGGTAGCACACCTGCGCTGTACACAAAACAAAATGCTATGAGACAACAAAAAATAAACAGGCAAAACAGTCTACCGTTTTCTACAAACCCTACAAGAGCATGGAATTTCTGCTCTGCCTTTGAGAGAGTGATTATTGCCCTCTTTCTTTTTGGTGAATTAGTAACACAGGGTAAAGTATGTGTGCGCCTTCGAACCTATCGACGTGCAAGATCTCCGTTCCATAGCATATTTTGTTGAAACTCGTCCAAAGCATCAACGAACATGTATTATTAAAATAGAAATGACTCGAAAGAAAAGCCACCCTGCAATATTTTTAATATAAATATTTAAACAATTTCAGTAGAAAACCTTGGACGTGTTAGACAGCGCAACTAGATCGAAGTAATCTTAGACCTACAACCGAGCTTGCTGTGAACTGGTTTCTAAACTAATACTCAGTATGTGGGCGTCATGAAAAAAAAAAAAGAAGCTGTCATAATGGAAGAATAAGTAAAGTAACTGTTGAGTTAACCTCAGTAAGCAATGGTAGATATACGCTTCGTTTGTACCACTCTGACGAACAAAGACTGGAGTAAACATGTCTTCTGCTTACCAAACTTCTGCTGCCAACAAAGAATGAACAACGCAATTAAATTCCGAGGACACACAAAGTAGTAGCAAGCGCTAGAAGAAAGAACAGAAACGCTTTCCAAGCACATCGAGATAGCGCAACGTGTTTACGTTGAAAGTACACGACTTCCTGCTTGTTTCGCGCTAAACTGCTCCCGGCACCACACTTTGCGGATGACAATGCATGCAAGATGCCGCATCTTACGAGGTAATACAGCGTCATTGTTGCAGCACTAAAATATCAAAAGATTGTGCAATGTGCGTTTTTTTTTCTTTTCTTAAATGACAAGTTTTTTTTTTAAATTAGGCAATTCTTTTGTTGATTTTTTTGGTCGACTGAAAGCAAAGGTATGCCCAACACCACGTTACAGCTCGAATTTCACTTGTTCTCACGTGGCCGTTTTCCCACCCTTGACCACTGGAAACGAAACAAATTTAGTCGACCTAACTTCCGATCGATTCGATAAATCCGTCTCGAAGGATTTTTAGAACAGGAACCAAATTCTCCATAGCACCATCTATTTTCTTCATCTTCTTAGAACAGGAAGACAGTCACAGGGGCCTTCACCCCGTTGTGGGCATATCGAGCCCGTCTTTCTTCTGCAACCACACGTTAGTTACACTTTAAAAATATATATATAGATATATATATTTTCTGATTCTGCCTCGAAGGTGCACCATTACGACATCCCAGGATATCACCACTGAGTGGTAGCAGATTTTCCTTTTGGGACACAAACTGGAGACCTAATGGCTGTTTCAAGCCATTACGTTTTGAGTGATTGACTGTGCGTTACTACCGCTTACGACGAAATAAGACACTGGCGCCATCTATCGGGCAACCCTGGAACACTTCTGATCTGCGTATATCTTACGCAATATTCTTTCACCGTGGGCGTGAAGATAACTCTGACAATGTGATGACCGACCATCTATCATGGGCAGTGCGTAGATTGGATCTCGCAAATGCTGCAAAAACTTTGGTCTGTATATAGTAATACACAGATTGGAAGTGCCAACAGATAGCGCCAGCGTATCAGCGTGTTCTCTAGATAGCTTATCAATCGTAATGGAGTTTCCAACCGCTCGAACGCAGTCACGTCACGTGGCTTTTGGGCCGCGCTTGCAATTCAATCTGCGGGGCGGCGGAGGAAAGCGTCGATCGTCTGCAAGTGCCTCCGCCTTTCCGCCTGCTTTTCTCCTCGCCACGTAACAACTCGTGCGCATGCGCACTTGCGACCAATCTCCGCAGGAGGCATCCGCCAAATAAATGGCAAACGCTCCCCACGGTTTCCGTTGCAAGCTCTCTTCAATCTAGGCACTCCGGTGTTCTCTCGTCGCGAGCGATCACTATAGGGAGTATTCACTGGAGGACATAGCTGTGTGCGCGACTGCTGAGCGCGTGCTGACGCCGAGCTTCCGCAGTTCTTTCGCCGCGTGCATCCCGCACCATCAAGATTGCCGGCCTTAGCAGCCTATTAATGGAAGCTCGCTCTGAGCATGCGCTCTACAGAGCAACCCAAAATATGGCGTCCTGTGAATACTCCCTATGGTGGTTGTACGATGCAGTCGATGATCCCCCTCAAACGCAAACGTGTGAACGACAGCCCTTACATTGCAAGCAGCCGCGAAGACGGCACGGCTCAATACGCACCGTCCGAGCGTGCCCGTGCAGGCGCCTTCCTTGGAGATCTCGTAGCCGTCCGGGTTCATGCTGGGCATGATGTGGATGCGCGTGTTGTCCAGCAGGTAGCGCACGTACGCGTCCGTATTGTACCGGGTGAGCAGGTGCGCGATCAGGTACACCATCAGCTGGCGGCCCACGGCCTGCGAAAAGCGTCCACACACCGGCCACACGTCATCGACTGGAAAAATGAAACTGGATCACATCGATTCCTGCAACGACTTTTTTACTGCTTTTCAATTTGCACCGAACCTGAGCGCACTGAACGTAATAACTTAATTAACTTTTTCTTTTCTCGAAATTCGCTTTGTTTTAAAAAGTTATTGGCATATTAAAATTACAAAAACAAGCAAAAAAATGACCTCCTTCATGACATCCTTGGTCCAACGAGCCAAAAGGCTCGTTAGTGACCGCGCCAAAAACTTCCTGACTTGCGGTCGTTTTGGTCTTGTGTGTCGTTTTCCCAACATGGTGTCGAATTCCATCCACCGGCTCCTTTGTATGTTTAGTTTCAATACGTAGAATAGACGGCAGGTGTCTATGTGTCACATTTCTGTACGTTAACAGTGCGTCACGCTGCTTTGGCGTCAATACGAGTGGGTTTGAGAGCCCCCCCCCCCCCAACGATAATCGACTGCAACAATGACCTGGTTATACATTTCTTTTTTTTAAGCAATATAATCTAACATGTTCTTGGAGATATGAAATTGCCGGTTTTGAAGGATCCACCGAATAAAGTTAGAAGAAAATTGAAGATGGTATTTTTAATTGGGGTATTTTTTAATTGAAGCACAAAATTAATGTTTGTTTTTTTTAACTTAAATTTTTTTTTAAATTTCGGGCACGATTAGAAATATAGTTACAGTAGTAGAAAGCTATTTTTTTAATGTACTAGGAAAGGTATACTCATGACAAGAAATTTCAGGGTGAAGGTTTAATTTAAAAGTGTCCTAAAAATGCCTATTACAAAAAAGTTGCTGAGAAGGCCAAATTTTCATTTTTATTTCCTTTTATGTATATCATCAAATAAAATAAATTTGATTACTTCCTGTAGTAAAGTTTGTGTGCGTTCGGCATAAAAACTTTAACATCGTAGAAAATTGCGTCAACGCACAAATGGGAAAGTCGTGTTGTCAACATAAACTTAGGTGAATTTTCTCACGAACACAGAAAAGTTTCTTGCAAAAGTACGGTTTTTACCGCTGTGTGGACACATTTCACTACCTCACAAAAACATTTCTTTGAAAACAAAAAATAAGCGTGACACCACTATGACCGTCTTTATCGGAACACATCCTGTAGCACAAGTACCTTTGTTCGAATTTGTGTTAATACTTTTCCCAGTCTAAGTGAGAAATGGGAGAGAAATATTGCGTTGTAGATTAACAATTAAACATTACTTGAAAAGATAGAGCAATGCCAACGACTCCTGACAACTTCACCAAAAAACAATTTAGATGCTGATTGCAAGTCATTCTTTCCATGAAAATTACCCCGAGGGTTATAAAACTAGCTAAAACCTCAATTTTGGTCGAATCTGACCGGGTGAACAAGTATCCGATCTTCGATATTATAAGGCTCTTATGTCTTTGGGTTGTAATATTATGTGATAGAACTCTGAATTCTTTGGACTCTAGAATGACATTATAGAGCTCTCACATCATTGAGGCAATGGCACGTTCATTTTCGAACAGCGTGGTTAGCCTCATGCCGTTCTATCTTTGCATGCCAGGTTACTTTGGCTACACAAACAAAAGTGGGCAGGGTGTTGCTGCAAGAAACAGCCCAATGCGACGTGATGCAGGCTTACTGCACGAAGGGTACATCTCTTAGCGACTCAGGACTTAGGTTAGCCAAGCGGGGGAAAACATATTGCCAAATAATTTCTTTCTGCATAAGAAAAGACAACAAAAACATTTACCCAACCCGTTTTTTCGTCTCATTCGTTTACCATTAGTGCAGTGAGTATATAGGGAAATCTCGAGATTCGCCTAACAATAATGACAGCATCGCGACATTCCAAAGGCCCGATTAGTCAGCCACCTGGAATACCTGTTGGCCTTTTCCTTTTCTTACGAAAGGGGATGTGTTCAAAGGTGCAGTTATTTA
Organism: Ixodes ricinus; assembly: GCA_037355805.1. Classification (NCBI taxonomy): domain Eukaryota; kingdom Metazoa; phylum Arthropoda; class Arachnida; order Ixodida; family Ixodidae; genus Ixodes; species Ixodes ricinus. Next base: position 31,858 of record JAZHYW010005891.1, read on the forward strand.
TACGAGCCATGCCACGATAGTGGGTGTCTACGCGGCGAGCTCTTTTAGCTCGCACTGCACGAAGCCCACGAAATGCTCGCGCCAACCTTAACCCGTAAAAACAAGGTCTAGCGCCCACGAGCACTGCAATGCATCGAGCGCGTAGATGTGTGAGGAACTACTATCTAAAGCCAATAGGTGGGCCGAATCGGTCCAAGTTCGGGTTTGGTAAGAATTGGCATGTTTCCAACTTCCCGACGAAACTTGGCAAACATCCGGCAAAGAATTCGCAGACCGTCTATATGCCCGAACCAGACTTGTTCACGGTATTCATGACGACCAAACAAATTACTGGCAATCAATTACTTTTTTTCAGTAAGTTTGTAACCCTTTGAATACCTTTTTAGAAAGTAATTAGAAGAGTAATCTGACCAATTTTGGGAATACTAAAATTACTCCTAACCGTTCCTATTTTTCCCTCCCGTTCCAAGTGACGCCCTTTGTTTGTCCAAGTTTCCTTCCAAGAAGTCCTCGAACCAAGCGTCCGATAGGAGGATATGGTTTACCGAAATTGGTGGATTAGGAAGACGAGTTGTGTATAGTTCAGTGATTCTAATCCAATAATGAACGGCACGAAAGGACCGTTCTCAAACCGGTAGAAATATTTGTCGTTTTAAAAATCTGCAGTAATCGAAAAAGTAACTGGTACTTTCTTCAAGTAATCGTCAATTACTTTTCCTCTCAAGTAATCGAGCGTGGCGTCAATTTTTCCGTTAAATTCGGCGCCAAATTAACGACTCGTATCGTGGCATGAGGTGGCGTCATGGTTAGAGCTGGGAATATCCAAACAAAACTTTGACTGAACTTAGAAATTGAATAAGAAAATACGAAAAAAAATCGGGAGTTTCCCGGCAACGTGCGCTTCTGCAGTGTGTATACGGTCAAAGTGCCTTGATTAGCCTTAAAAATATTTAATCTGCTTTTTCGTCAAAACGAGCGTTCTAATTCACTTTGCGTTGAAGGAAATGGCCAGGAACGTGCCCGTTTGATTAAGCTGTGACTTTTCTCGGTAAACAGATTCTTGAAGTTAAAAAACGATCGCTCAACTTCTAAGGAGATGGTAGGCGAAAACCCGGATGCTCGATTTACGTCTAAGTTATAAGCGCCATTTGTAGTTCTTGGTGAACGTACCCACTTTATGGCTAAGTTTTTCTCGGGCGATTTCTCGAACAATTTACGAAGTTTGTCTTTTGCGTGACCGTCCAACTTTTCTGCCACAGAACTCAAGATTTCGAGCTGCGTCTAGCCCCGCCTTCCTCGGCCTCGCAATCGCGTCCGGAGTCAATCCGCCCTTCTCCATACTGTCACAGCTCACTGGCACGAGCGTCGCTGCTTAAAATTTGTTGCAGCAGCTTCGCGGCAGCAGTTGCCAGCTTTACTTTCTTCACAAAGTCTGTTCACTCTCCGTGGTTTTCTGCGTAGTAAATCGCTGCTCTTGAAAATTTTAGAGCGTCAATTAGCGAAAGAACGCCACGCTCGCACACTGACAACGCAAAAATATTATCCACGGGTGAAAGGTATATAAGTGTATAAAAGCGTGCCAATGAAATTAACGAGACGCTTAACCCTTTCCCTACCATGGACGACCTGGGTTCGTCCACACTGTTTGTACAGCTCCCCCGAAGACGAGCTGGGCTCGTCCACGTTGATTCGGGCTCCAATATGCTACCATGGACGAACTGGGCTAGTCCACGTGTTTCTAGTTAGCTTTGCCGTGGATAGATGGCGCTTCACGGAAAATAAAAACATGGTAAATTTCTGAATTTGGTGGAAAATTGTTCCAACGCAGGCAACAAGGGATTTAAAAATGGCGGCAACATCTTCTAGTCGCTGCGCTCATAGTGACGATCTTGCATCAAAATTGGGGCAAAAACGAAGATATTGTGACGTCTCTTCAGATTCGGAAGACGAGGAAATGAATCTTTCATCGGACAGCAAGAGCGATGCATCTGAGTTATTGGATTTTAGCTCAGACGACTCTGATTTCGATGAGGACATCGTGTCGGCGTGTCGGCATTGGACTAGAATCAACGTAAAAATCCCCTCCTGCCCCTCCACGTTTTTCGTTCACTTTGCGTGCAAAGTGATGTGAACTGTCTGCGGCAATGCAGTGAAGCCGAACTTTAGTCCCCTTTTATTTTGCAGTGTGTTCAAAGATCTCTCATACAATAAATTTTTTGGCATTTTTATTGGCCTTTGTATTGCATGCTAAATTTATGGGGCACATAAAAAATAAATATTTTCAAATCGTTTTTTTCAAAATGTTTGCGGTAGGCAAAGGGTTAATAAAAGATTTTGACAATCTATATATTCTGTAATTTATTCGGAACGCTCGGCGTAAAGTCGAGACAAATCGAGACGAAATCGCTTGGTAGACGTCTACTGGTAGCCGACATTATTAGCGGGATGATTTTCAAAGATCGAATCCCGGACATTTAATTTCTAGTCATGGTAGTGACGTCATGTCAGGTGACTGTGTCATTCGACGTCAAGTCACGTTAAGGAATTCCTCCGTTAAATGTAGCGGATAAATCAATCTACAATGTTTCTGCTCACTCCCTGAAGGGACTGCTTAAGGTTTTCGAAGCACACTTAACGATCACACCTTAAAAACTGCATTTCATGCATTATAGAACCTCGCATATAAAAGCCGTTGCTTTCTCTTCTCTCTCTCTCTATCTCTCTCTCTCTCTCTCTTTTTGTTTTTTCTGGTTTTGTGATGTGTCAATTTCAATACAATTTATTCATACCTCACTAACCTCGAGAGCGCACACAAATATCCGGCGTCATTTCTCATTTCCAAAACACAAAGAGATGCGTAAACGAGGAAAAAGTCCGGGGTGCCCGAAGGACCATCGCTTTGCGGAGCTGGTTTGACCCGAAGGGGGACAGAGAAGTCGGCACGAGGAAGTGAGCTAGACGCCGAGGGTTTATCGCCGCACCAAAATACCCGCCCCTTTGGCTCGCGATGCGGGATCCATTACGAGTGTTACTCAGCGAACATGCGGGTTTCGAGCGAGATCTCGTTCAGCTCCCTGCGTCTTGTTCACTACAGCTTCCTTCCGCCAGAGACGCACACCCATGCAAGCGAGCCCGCACCGCTTTTTTCATCGCGCACTATATAATCGTAGATTACACGTCACACGGGGCATAACAATATCGGTCTCGGGTCGACGCTTTCTACGCATCTATCGAGTGAACATCTCGCACTTCCGCAATTCCGCGATGTCGCGAGAAGCGAGCCGTTGCGAATGAACGGACAGTCTCAGGAAACCACGTCGTCGCCGTTTCGAAATCGCCTTTAAAGCCCCCGCCACACTGTTCGTGTGTACATCGTACAAAACACACCGTGTTTCGCTGCACACATGATGAAAGAATTATATCTGCGGGCACGCCTGAGGGATATTCGAAGCAGCTTCTTACATATATGTATGCTTTGAACATGTCTGCGCACAGGTTTCGTGTGACCATCGCGACGTCATACAAGGAAGAAGCGCCAGAAGCGCACCTCAGATAGATGAATGGATGAATGGCTATACCCTTTGTAACCGGCGGTAGCTTGCACCACCTAGCCTAAGTAAGTTTAAAGTCTGTAGACAGTGTCTGCAGATTGTCCATTGCATAATGTATTAGCAATGCGATGGCGCGTTTATTGTATGCGTGGCAGCAGGAACCGAGCGTTGCGGGCGGTGCCGACTTGGAGAGAAAAAAGCGCGACGACTGATGCAAGCTGCGCGTCTTGACACAGTGCATTCCCTCACAATCACAGCCACATAAATATTTTTTCAAAATCAAAACCTCTTCAAATGTGTTTTTCTTCGTGTTATTAGAGGGTTTTAGAATAGGGGCGTGCCCCAACGCTTTGGGTCGCCCAAGCAGCCTCGGGCTTCGCTTTTGCGCATGCGCAGAACTTTTGCCCATATCGTTACGGCCTTCTATTCTAAAAAGCGACAAATGAGTGGCTGCACCTTCACTCTAAGAAGAAAAGGACGAAAAAGGTAGCAAGGACGCGTTTTCCTTCCTTCTACTGACGCGCCCCCAAGCGGACACGAGAAAGGAACGGGGGGGGGGGGGGGGGACGAGAAGTGTTTATCCTTCTCCAGGCAAACGGCAGTAAGGTAACGCCCTCCCGCCTCATCTTCTTTAGGTTTCGTTTTTCAAGCACGTCGCGCGCGTTGTTTACTAAATTTTGTTGAGTTGGTTGAGCTTCAGCGGCAGCGAAGGTCCAAACGTGCAGAACATTTCGGTTCCATTCACGTTTTTACTGCCAATTTTATCCGACGAGCAAACGAAGCTGTTAGAAACAGCAAAGTTCCGGAGCAGTACCAGCAGCGCTACGCACACTGCGCCAAGATGGCTTCTCTTTCTTCCTCTCTTTAGGGAGGATATTGACCCTTTCTTCTAAGAGTGTTGGTTACGTGATAATCCGCAAACGCGAGTGAAAGCTAGGAGACCGTGGCAGTAGTATACTTGGCGGAGACAAGGTTAGCATGATGACTGAACTTCGCTCATAACAGTTGTATTGCAGGCTAGAATATTCGCCAGCATGTAGTCTAAGCTATAGCACATACAGAGTACTTCAGTTTGGTGTGTAAAAGCGAATTTACTTAAAGATGCTTAGATTGTTCCAAGGGCTTCTTCCGTTTCCCATCAACGCGCAAGATGGTTTCAAACCCATTCGCGTTCTGAAAATAAATAAGTATTTATTATTATAGTCACGGACAGGAGTAAAACGGGAGGCCGTCTCTTCCACGGACAACAGCCTCGAGGACGGACCCGGTGTCCTTTGTCGTGCTTTGTCTGCGTTCGAGCACAATCGAGGCTGACGAAACGCCCTTATCGAAGCTAGAAAGATCGCGCTGGAGGCAGGACCTCTTCGTCGTTCTCATCCCGTTTATGACTATAGTCAAATTAAAGTTACACAGGTGGTGGCCTGGTTGGTGCCACACGTAACGTGAAAGGATAAATAAAAATATATTAAATCATTGAAAATCATTGGGTCAAAAGATCATTGCGTCTAGAGAATGATCTAGACCCAATGACATGGTCCGCGATCTGACATTTTCCAAGATTAACCACATTCGAACATAAATCTTCTGTCGTGAGAATGTGTTACATGTTTGCAAACGGTGTACAACATACGGGACCCGTGTTATAAGAGTGTTCACTTTTGTCAACTTTGTAAAACAGTGTCACAGCAGGTTACTCACTCGCATCATAAGGTATACATCACGCAGTGTTGATCTTCGAAAACCACTCACATGCAACACTAAATTGTTTACTCCTCTCTTATTGCGATGCAGAAAGAGGCCCGAGTTCCGTTGCTATCCAGCGCCGTTGACACCAACTCACCGCAATCCTCGCCCAAGAATAAAAAGAATCAATTAGGTATCCCAGGCAGTTGCTTCGCAATCAAAAAAGCTCGCAACAGCAAACCTGCTGCTCGTCGTGAGCAAAGCACCCGCACAGTCCCCAGATATATTTATTTCCTCGTTCTCCCTATTTTATTATCCTTACATTTTTTTGCCGCGCTGGATTGCCCTAGAAACCCCGTTGTAAAGGCAAGATTTGGCGAGCTCGTCCGTCATCCTAAATCGACGCGGTCATCCGAGAGCGGAACCACAACTCAAGAAGACCGGACGGGCCGGAATTGCGGACCGACCCCCGCGAGAAGTCCTCTCAAACCCCGAGAGGCCGAGTCTGCTCGGTGGAAACTGCCTGGCTGTCGTCACCGACGTGGCCGGGCGATAGCTGAGCGGAAGCCCACGTGTCTGTCCTTTTTGTTCCCAGAAGCGGCGGAAGCACGGCACAGGCTCGTGTTTCCGGCAGCACACTTCACGTCCGCACGTTTTCGAAGTAAACACCGGCTCCCTGAACTTCGTTCTTTTTGTAGTGTTTTCTTCGTTAATTTTTTTTTGTTCTCTGGAATTTTGCGACATAGTCCACAGCTAGCTGGTCTTCATTGGCATTAAGACGAATAAATTTGCGCTTGAAGTTTATCTACAATGTATATCACAATATAATCGGCATTAATAGCTCATCTTACTTAATATCTCCAAATTATATCTCCGAAAGAAAAGACCACATTCATCAGATAGGGGAACACCGCACTGTAGACTGAAATGGGCAAAAACTTTTTTTTTGTTAAAACTAATAGGGAGGGGAATGCCTTGCCCAGCGAGATTGTGCGTGCCGCCAATTTAGAATTTTTTTTTCTGAGTTTTATTCACCTCCTGCGATAATGCCTGATGGCGCTGCAGGACCGCCAAGAATAAAACAAATAAAAACGATACCTGATTATATTGTTATGTGGTAACATTACATAAAAATAGAGTGAATAATATCTATCCAACGAATGACTAGAGTTGTGGTTGTTCTTTTTAATGAAGGGTTATATTAAAAAGTCACTATTTAGAAGTTTTCCTAGACGGTTTCCCAACTTCCATCAATTCGACGAGCTTTTCTTTCTCTCTCTCTCTGTCTTTGTTTATAGGACAGTAATGCGCATTTACAAACAGTATACACAGGCTACCTATTGACGGTTTTCGTTTCATTCGTTCTCAGTGACGTAAGTTTTGTATCCGGTATGCGGGGACGAAAAAATAATAAAACATTTCAACCTGGGATATGCGAGAAAATATAGGTGAGGCAAAGCAAGAATGTGTACTAATCAGGCATTTTTCGTGAACACCTTCCAGCGGCGTGGAGAGATCAAAACGATGTTTTAGCGCACACCAGAAGTGATGACATTCAAACATGGCTGCGCCCTCGTGGAAAAGGTGTACACTCCATCTCACAAATCTCTGCAGTAAAGCCCAAGGCAAAAGCGCGCGAGTCTAACTCAACAGAATCTATTTGTGTGGACGTTGTTGTATTTTAAATTACGGGAAAGGGGGAAATGCCCGTGCGGAAATGTTATTCTCCCATGACGGGGAAAAGACTCGCACGGACGGGGGGGGGGGGGGGAAGAGTTAAAGAGGAGAGGTGGTGGGTGGGTCAGAAGATTTCTGCGATGCGTGTAATAGCTAACTGCATTGGTTTGAGGAAATGTGTTTTGTAGGGGTGCGTTAGATGTCGCCTGCCGGGTTTGTGTGGACGAGAACTTCTGCATAGGGGGCACTTTCCAAAGCCACGCGCTCGCGTCCATGCCTTTGCTCGGACTGCAGATGTTTGTGAGATGGGAGTATATTAACCCATATCCAGCATCCGCAGTCTCCCTTCCCTTTCGTTCTTCTAAGAGTGAATCCCTTTTAGGGGTAAACGTACGGCGAGAAATTGAGAGAGAGGAGGAGACAAGAGCGCGCGAGGACTTGGGAACACCGAGCTCAAGTTGGAATATTAGTGAGTATAGACGCAAAGCTAGCTGCCTCCTTCCTTTCAACGCCCATACAAAAAAAAAAAAAAAGATTACGCGTTTGCAAAGATGGTGTCAAGTTGCCGCGCTTCGAGAGAGCTAGTCTGGCCACCCTGGATGAAAAACGCTTTGTTTGGGCGCCAGTCTGGAAACCGTGGGTTCGCCTCAGCAATGCTTGACTAGCAGACGATCTACCCACACCAGCAGCAAGATGGCGGCGCCCAGAGGCCGTACTTGCAAACGTCTATAGCGATGGACGGTGACAACTCGGCGTCGTTTTGTCCCCCGCTCTGACGTATCTCTGGGCGAAACTCCGCGCTAGAACTTAGAACGTTGATGCCACTTGACCGCCCAAAGCTTATGTACTGTTTTTATCGACGTACGACGGACGCACCGAATGTAATAGAATGTCTTGCTCTACAGGCAGAAAGAGCAGGTAGATCGAGAGGCCAAGAAGAACGCGCGAGCTCCGTTCGTGCATGCAAAATGGGGTCGAGATGTGGCAGGGTCCCGCCATTTGCGAGGTTCGATTCGGAGGAGCAGTGCCGTCGTTATTTACCTACGCGAATCTCCTACGTGCGGTCGCGGGATTAAACGGAAGCCGCAAATCTCTGCAAAGAATAAAAACCGGTTAGACGCGAGTGCACGTTCGTTCAGACGGCGCGCCTTAAGCCGGAAATCCTAGAGACGACGCGTATCGAGGTTTAAGTAAAACTAAACTAAACGGGCGGGTGCCTTTCCCATCTTGTGGCGTCGAAACGAATCTCCAGGATAATTAAACTTCGGCAAGGGCTAAATAAGTCAGTCAACCTTCTTTACTGGTTATTCTCTCGCAGTCTGCCGAGAATATATACGCCTAAAGAGTATTCTAAGCAAGAGCTTCTATCTTCTCATGCGATAATAATATGACTGTGGTCGCTATTGTGTGACATTAGGGGGCCATGGCCAATTAGGCCTTGTAACAAGTCGGAGGAGCGAGCAATTGTTATGAACATAGATATGCGGTCCGTAACAGTCCGGCTAATTAAAATTTAATTATAAAATAAAATATTCTGTTTCTAAAAGTAAAGTTTATGCAAAAACATTTGCCTTTAGAGCTTTCAAACGAATCCTGCATGTCTTCATCTCTAGATGAGCATTCACACGCACTTTCACATGTGCTAAAACAGTTTCTCGTCGCGGAGCTATTCCTCAGATGTTCTTCGGAACGGAATGTTCTTTGGAAGGGAATGTCCTTCAGGAATGTTCTTCAGGAATGTTCTTCGGAACGGAACGTTCTTCGGGAGTTCTCTGTGTCTTAAAGACTGTTCTGCAAACCGAAGGGCTCTGACTTCCGTGCCATGATGGGGAAAACGGCTCAAAAACGCGGGCTGCGAAGAAGAGCAAACACTACAGGACAATGCTGTATTCGCAAATGAAGAATTTAAATGCAGGAAACAAAGACAGAAAAAGCATACAAAACATAAAACATTTCCGTCTTGGTTTCCTTCATTAAGATTCTTCAGTTACTGCGAGTACAGCATTGTCCTGTCGTGTTTGCTCTTCGTAGTCCACGTTTTCTGAGCTGTTTTCCCCATCATGAATAAGGTCAACCAACTGGCCCAGTTCACCACCTTAATACCGTTTATTGACTTCCGTGCGCTCCGTCATGTTACTCCTAACCCTAACACTTTCGGTACATGACCAGCCGGACACTCGTAGAACGATAATTGCTTAGTGTGTACACTAAAGATGCAAAACAATCGAAAAATTTACCATCGATACTATCAACAGTTTTTTTTATATAACAATCGATAGTGTCGAAAACTATATATCGTGGATTATCGATGTTACATCGATAATATTATCGATAGTTGACTATCGATAGTACCATGAATAGTTATTATGGATAGTTTACTATCGACAGTCCACTATTATTAGTTGACTATTGATAGTACTATCGATAGTGCAATCGATTGTACTATCGATAGTGCGATCACTAGAACTATGGATAGTGCAATCGATAGTACTCTCCATAATATATCTGCAGTTGGCTCTCGGTTCACTATCGATGCTATCTAAAGTCAGTTTTTAGAAAATTATCGTGTTACAATAATAAAAGCACTAGCCAAAATGGAATCAGGACGGATGTGTACGGGCAGACAAAGCGGGTTTCTAGGAAAAACATGAAATCAAAAAGAAACAAAACATCAACTCTCATACTCATACAATTAACTTAGAGATAAAACAGAGATGGCGTTTGGCTCATTTTCCTTTGCACACATTTTGCATATTCAAGGCGTTTCATAAATCAGGCTTCACACTTTAGTATGCGCTAATTTGTAAAACCAAAAAGTATATTCAGTGTTTTTCTTTGCCTTGGGACTAGGGAAAACACTTGCTGAAAACATTTAGCATCAGGGTTTTTCACAAGTTTGTTTTACGCTTGTGTTTCCTGTATGATTTAACTGTCACGTGTTACTTTTCATAGCCTTGACCCCTGACACGTTAAAATTAGAACTCTGCTAGGGATATTGTTTTTTTGTGTGTGTTTTGTTTTTTATTGATGTCAATTCATAGCGAATTCCCGACAACCGGAAATTGACTGTTTACAAAAGCAGTTAGGCTTGTTTGTTGTAATATGATGCCACTCTTTGTTGGGTTCTTTTTGGCAGATTTTATTAACGGCTGGTAAATTATTTACTTGACGGTACAAAATACAGCTTCAAAATATAGGAGCCGTCACATAATCTATAAAACATATTTTAATCAATAAATGTAACCGAGATTTTGTTGTGGAGACATCAACTTGTACATTACCTTATAATAAGCTAATATCAAGCTAACATGGTTAGTTCATTACTGATGGTTTTCTCTTTTCTTTTTCTTTCATTCTTCATACACAATAAGTTTAAGTACATTACGTTAACTGGATCAAAAATAGAAGATAAAAACGGAAGTTTCTTGTGATCGAAGTAAAGATATCGTTGACACTGAAGAAATGTTTTCTGTGAAAAGATCCAACATTGTTTCCTTTCTTTCTCTCAACCGATTTTGGTTCGAAAAACACGCCACACGTATCTTTGTGTTCGGGTAAAGCCACGTCCCCATACTTGCGCCTCCGATCCCCATCACTAGTATCATATATTCAAGCAGGATTCCGAAATTCTGCGACGCTTAGTGTACTTACCAAAAGCGACTAAGGGATTTCCATATTTTTTTATAAAACTCTGCCTATAAAAAACAAGGGGAACACCCCGCAAAGCAATCTAAAGAAAAACAAAAAACCTTCGATAACTTATCAAGTTGATAGCTCTTATTCGTAGTTTTTCGATAGTAAATCGATAGTTTTTCAATAGCTCATTGTCAATAGTTTCTAAGAATGATTTCTACCATTTCCGATTATATTTCAATAGCCGTTAGATTGTTCCTCGATAATTATGCGAAAGTCCCAAATAGCAGTTACGTTTTTCTCCAAGCTTCACGACATTTTCTTGATGGACTCTCGGCGTTCTTTGTTACCTAACAAAATACTATCAATAGCTTTACGGTAGTTGGTTACCGATAGTTTCACGATTTTAGACTATAAAATTTTTCACGATAGTCGACTATCGATGGTTCTATCGTTTTTTGTTTTTTTACTATCGATAGTGAAAGTTTGCTTCCACTATCAATAGTATCGATATTATCGATAGTTTAACACCCCTGGTTACACACCGCCTCATCAGAAGTCCATCATTTCAGCCAACGGTATGCGAGCAAAACAAGCTCATATACTGCACGAATGTGTTACTTTCCGAAACATGCGAATAGTCCTGCACGTTCCAGTTGTGCTGAATTTTTAGTTTTGCGTATATCTAAATTGTAGCCCAAGACACGAAGCACAAGTGCGTTCGTTTGAAAAGTACTTCTCTTCGTGCGAACGCAGGCTCGATTGTAACCGGAATTTCGTCCATAAACAGTCACACAACAGAAGTGGAAAATCGTTAATTATACTCCCCACAATCAAAGTATTTAACAAAGCGCAGGTTAAGCCATAGGTTTCCTAACCATTAAGGGTATAGGGACGTTCAGTAAGCTCACTACATGTGCGGATGAGTTCGTCGATTCTCGGAGAATTCAACGGTAGCAAACGACCCGTACGTTTTTTTCCAGATTCGAGCAAATTCGTAACAAACACACACACACACACACAAAAAACAGGAGTTATTAAAAACAAAAAAGAACAGTTAGTGGGCAGGACTCAAACATCTGCCATGCTTTTTCAGTATATCAGTCTAGTGACTTGCTTTTGTTTAGGACGAGTGAGAATAGACGAATCTTTACTGCATGAGCAGAAGCAAGAATAACATTTCCCCCATCTGCTTTGCGTACACCCTTCAACCAAGTGGATGTTCTGTTTGCGAACCCTTGAACGAACCTGTATAAGTCACTTAGGGTAAAGAACTTTACATTGTATTTTGAGGACTATATAGTTCGCGAACTATGTTGGTATAAAAGTTGAAACTGTACGCAGTGCGGACTATCTACAGGTGCGGTCTATACGAAGATTAGTTTTTTGGTTTTGTTCTTAAGAACGGTCATTATAAAGGGGCGTGTTGCTTCTGTTAACGACAGATTATGTTAATACTGACTTCTGTACGGTACAAGCTTATTTGTGCACTAATAAAGCAGGCATGTGCCAAGGTGTGCTCATCCCCAACTTACTTCCATTACAAACGCGTGGGTGCATGCAATAAAATGGGAATTTCAAGAGAACAAAAAACATCGCAATGTTCCCCGGGGATATATTAGCTATCAGACATAAAATATCAATAAGCAGTAATTCAACTTCCGGACGTATAATTTTTATTCCACTACTCTACCAAATTTGTTGCATTGAATCCCCTATGGGCTACATTCACAAAATTATCAATTTCTGCTTTTCTTGACAAAATATCACAATGTCCCCGATGACTGTAATTGCCTGCGTGCCATAAATTGCAAATAAATTAAAATTTTGATATTTCATTTTTTTTTATTCTACAGAATGTCCCAGAAAGTAGGTCATGGTGTGAGATAATTGTTTTACTTGCGCAATGTGCACCAGGAGTAATCTATGCACAGAATTTACACTTTTTTTATTATTCAGCCGAACTTTGGCTATGCGGACCATACACAGGGCACACTGCCTGTAGTCCGAAAAATAGAGTCGCTTTGGTGTCTTTGTAGGAAAGGAAAGTCGTTTGTCTTGTTGTGCCTTTGGCGCGATATTCTTCAAGCTTGCATGGCTTCCACATACGATAATCACTTGTGAATATGCTTTTCATAGTAAAATGCCCCGCGAGTACTATGCCACGCGCGCAATAATCGTTCTTTTTATACACTTGACCTCTGCGCTTCATAATCCATTTCCAAACCAAAATAAGAAACGCGACTCATTTCATTTCTTTTCAAAGCGGGGTTAACGCGTTGTACTGCAGATTGTGATTTCTTAGCATGAACCCCATCAATATTTATTCTGTCGTAATTTAATATACAGGTGGTACAAAATAATAGCAAGAGTTTGGCAACGTCAGCCAGCAATCAACGTAAGAAATGCAAAAAAGGTATGAACTTTCTCTGTTGGGGCTGCCCGCAATGAAACGCCACATAGGCAGCCCCAGCGTTTCTGTAAAAACATTAAGAGGCTTTACCCATATAGGACATTGTTTTTTTTCCATTAGCAACCAACGTGTACTTTAACCCGTAGTTCGCCGAGTGATTGGGAAATAAAATACGACGGCGCTTAGCTCGGCACACCTGTACCGTTCTTACCTCATTGCCGTGCATGTTGGCCACGTATTTGACATTGGGTTTAAGCAGCGTCTCTTCGTGCGGCTCTTTGGTGATGAGGAGAACCCAGAGGTCCCGGTCTGGAAAGACAGAAGCGAATCAGCAAAGGCGCAAACAAACTAAGCGAATGGAGCGACCAGGGTTGGAAGGGGACTTTAAATTATTTCGCATAATATTCTAATCATATTTATCATAGTGTGCACACAAGAAACACTGAGCCTAAAATATGGTACATTGTCTTAGGATTAAAAAATTCGTACAAGGAAGAAAAAACAATCACAATCAACGTTACAATTATGTACACACTACAGTCAATGACAGGTCATGAATGAAGCGAAAGCCCATTCTGTCTCTTTCCACTTTGGCAGAAGGAACGCTGGAAAGGAGGCGACCTCCTCGTCAGCGTTCGCTCTACTAAAGGGGAGAGAGGTGGGAGGAGCTTCCACTTTATTCTTAGCCTGTCACCGACCATAGTGGCTTGATTGCTCGTCAAAAAGTGGTAATGTCATAAAATAGTATCTATTGCAAATTCGTCCAGCCATTTTGTTTTTTTTAATAAACGAATGGTGTTTTTGTAATGGGCGATGTATGGAACAAAACCAACAGATAAAAAAGACCGTGAGAGCGACTTCACCCGGGAGAAGCCATGAAAGCTAACAGTGCTTAAAAGCAGTGGCGAATGAACTGCTGCATTGACAACCTTACGATAAATCATCCTAAAGATGCGAACTAAACAGTGCCTTTCATGGTGAGAGATTGTGGTTTAATTACCTTATACGTGCTAAAATTTTAAAGCAGGTCGAATATGCTGCTGCAGAAAGAAGCAAGCTGCCGGAGTCAAGGTCTAAAACTCGAAAATAGTTTATATTAATTAAAGGGGCACTAAAGTGCTTTTTGAGATCCTCGTCTTATTGTCATGATTCAATCCACGAGCTCTAAGCGCACTAAAAAAAGGATGATAATATTCATGCCCGGCCGACTTTCGTATTAAAAAAGTGATGTGTAGAGAACTTTGATCACTTATTAAATATGCCGATTGCCGCGCATTAATGTAATTCCGTTTCAATTTATTAGGATGCTCAGAACTCGTAGATTGAGTTATGACCATAAAACGAGGATCTCAAAAAGCACTTCAGTGCCCCTTTCTTGGTCAAGCAGGACCTGGTGATCCGCAGCTGAACCTTTGATACTGAAAGATAGTCAAAATCACTCTCGGCAATAGATCCTCTTCCAAAGCTCATCGAGCAACATTGGCGGCGGTCGCCATTTCTTGGGCACGAAGCGCGCGATTGGCTCCGATTCCTCGCCGAACGCTGGCGCAGCCCCTCGCGTCCAGTGCATGGCCAGAGTACATACCCAAGCAATGGCGGACCCGGATAATTTGCGCAGCCACTGCAAGATGGCGCGCACTTTCAAAGAGGGCCTATTAGTCAACTGCCCGAGTCAAAACCACCTATAGTCGCTGACCGCTTAAGAAACGACGGAAAGGGGGCGGGTCCTCGGCATCTTATTACCGCTCCTCAGCCAATCAGAGTACATCACTGGCCGATAAGACTGCCAGACCACCAATTACAAGGCAAGAAGCGTAAACATAATAAGCCACGCCCCGCGTTTGTTTAGCTGACGGCGACTATAAATTGAAAGAAATAGTGTACCGAATTTGATAAGTCATCTACTGGCGGTCAGCGCGGGTCACAGATTGGGGACGAGTGCTACTGCAGCGTTGGGCTGGACCTCACTTCCAGTCAGTCGGAACACGAGACCCAGCCAAAGGTTGATATTGTCGTCGTTAGCTGGCGTAAGCGATGGCGGGACCACGGAGACAACCAATGGCGTTCTGGTTGGAGGTATGTACAGCGGTAACGGGGTGTCGGTACATAAACGATTGCACCGAGATTTGTTGGCCCCTCAAAAAGGATTCTGCCTAGGATGATCCTCTTAGGTATATAGCCCTATACATCGTTACACTAAGTCCAGTCGCAGCCGATGCTACGAGTTGATGGGACCAATCGGACAGCGTGAAAAGCGCAAGTCACTGATTCTTTCCTGTACATGATTGATTCGACGATGATAGAACACGCATACGACACTTGACGAACACCATGAAGTTGCACTTCTGAGGCTGTTTTATTAGTCTCATCGGTTCGTGGCGTTGGCTGCGTCTTGACTTAAAGGCCGACGAGCAGCCAGAAAGGCAGAAACACTCCCTCAATTCCTTCTTTCCTTTCAAGAAAGAGGGAGCTTCTGCTGGGAGTAGCTCAGAGACCCGCTTCCGGGTGAGGAGAGGAGAGGACAGTGCGAGAGGGAATGGAAAAAAGGACACAGGGATCCAGTTTTCTGCCCGGCAGAAGACGATTCTGTAGGTCGGCCTTTAAGGTGAAACTAAGTATAGTAATGGAGTAGATTTGTCTTTCTGTGGAAGATAGACGCCTGGCTTACTTTGGACGGACTTTCCGACGCTGTAGAGCCTGGTGAAGTCCGGGTAGTTGGTGCTCACTTTGCGCAGGAAGGCCGTCATCTCCTCGTGGTTGTAGTAGGAGTACTCCTCCCGCTTCTTGCCTCCCGTGCTTTGCCCGCGCACGTGCTTCACGGCGCTCAGGTACAGAAGGACGCACGTGAGCACCAGCGCCGACGCGCACCAGTTGGAAGGCCGCATGCTGACAGAACCTGCGAAAGCAGAGGACATGCATTCCACAGTTAGGCAGATCGAAACTCGCACGGTATAAACGCGCTTTCATCATTAAGGCCAGTTCATACATGCTAAAGCCGGATTCATACTGATTATTCATCTTACAAAAGACAGTCTGCAAACAGATTCGAACGCGAGTCTGCGAGAGATCCGAGTTTCGAATGCCGCATAGAAATGAGTTCAAGGAGAAACTTGGGCACGCGGCATTCGAACCACTGTGTATGCAGACTGTCTTTTGTATGATGTATGAGCAGTGTGACTCCGGCCTGAAGGGGTACGGAAACGAAATGTTTACACTTATTTCTTTATTTAGATGTGGTCTATGTTGAGCCGGCAGCCAAGAAACACTAGCCTCACTAATGTGTCAAAACTGCAGGCAAAAAAAAAATATTTTTAAACGATTTAACAGGTTTTAAATTTGCGTCTGGTGGCGGTCTGTGAAGTTCCGTTTGACTTCCGCCACGTCACGAGTTCCAAAGCAGCGCCAGTTCGCGGCAGTATGGCTCGCTCTTTGAGTTACTTAGTCCTGAATGTCACTTGGCAGAAAATGCTGACGCGTTTACTATAGTTGTATATGTTAAAGCTTCCAGAATGCTCCCGCAATGTACATTCCACACCATCAAAATCGCCGTTCTTTGCAGACGTTAGGAAGTAGCTTGACCTGAGGATTTTCGCAACTTTCACGGCCTATAGGGGGAGCACTGGTGCCTATCAAAATGGCTGTCATCTGGATGATCGTCGTAGAACAGCAGTGCGAGGTTGGGTCTGCGACGCGTGAGTAATTCTAGTGTTGCTATATACGAGCAGTATTAGAGCCTTAGTTTATTTTTTCACGTTAGGAAGGTGTTGGCAAGCACCTTTATTCTGAAGCCGATCATCCAGGAGCTAGGGAGCGCGTTTCTTACACCGTGGTACCACCATCGCTGAAAGTTGCGAATAAAATACAGGCATGGCCGCGAATGACGTTATGGGCAAGCTATATATTGGTGAGGACATCGAATAATCAAGCCTCTAGCGGTACGCTTTAGCTGTAAGGACAACAAACTGTTTTTTTTTTATCCTATAAATTGAAGATAACAATTCAAAGGCCGCTCCTCGTGCGACTGAAGCGCTGGTCAGAGCGAAGCCCTCGTGCCCACACCTTGCTAGGCGAGCTTCAATTTCTTTGTTACGACATGTGTTAGTAAACACTAGGCTGTGGGGATAACAAGCTCGATAAAGTGCCCTCTATAGTTCGATCACCGTACAGTTCCCGGACATTACTACTAGGCGAGATTGTCACGCGTTGACGCAACCGAGCGGCAACGCTCGCCACTACAGTACCCTTGGCTGTGTAGGAACTATTGACGTCACG
This sequence comes from Ixodes ricinus, assembly GCA_037355805.1. Lineage (NCBI taxonomy): Eukaryota > Metazoa > Arthropoda > Arachnida > Ixodida > Ixodidae > Ixodes > Ixodes ricinus. The sequence goes on from JAZHYW010005891.1 coordinate 49,087, forward strand.
AGCGCGATACGCATTGCGCTTCTGCTGGCAGACCTTGAAGCGAGAGGTAGACAGCTCGCGCTCACGTCATTTCGTTTCCGTACCGCTTTAAAGAACACGAACTCAGCGCCTCACAGTGCTAATGTCAGCACTGCATTGTGAGCGTATGCAGGAAAAGGCCAGGTAAGATTTGAACTATATCGCTTATCTATACTTCGTTTCACCTTAGCATGGACTATTGTTAGCCACGCGTGCTAAAAGCGCGAGCTAGTTGCTTTGTATACGAAGCCTCGGCGACTGCACGAGCGCTCGTGCAGCGAGTGTTCCAGTCAAGGCAGTTAAAGCTAGCCGCTCGCGCTTGCATAACCTTCGCAGATAGTCCACGCTAAGGTGAGGTGAAATTAAGTATAGCTACAGTGTACTAGAATATTCTAGTACACTGTAGTATAGCGCGAACTCAGTGATCTGTATACAGAAATTTGCAAGCATTGCGCCCCGACTGGTGCCCCATGTGCGCAAGCACGTGCAGGCTTGCGCGTGAACATAGCTTTGGCAAGTTTGCAATGGCACGGGCTTGTCCGCACGAGCAGAGACAAGGGGCGGCCAACCGCCTCGCTTGCAATCGTGTATAGCCTCACAGTATAGGCCGTTTTTGTGTGGGGGCCGCCATGTTGAAACTTGACGTAAGTGAGTTGGGGCGAAATAGAAAATCACATTATTTGCAAATTGGAAGGAGCTAGAATTCAAGGGTTCCAAGCCAATAGTTCTAGTCTTATCTTGGCTATGCCTTTTTTTAAATTGTAGTTATGCTTAATTCAGTTTTTGCCGCCACCCCCACGACGTTATATTTCAATATGGCCACCGTAAGCGTAAACGGTCTATAACGCTGACTAAGTGCAGCGCTGTATCTGTGCTATAGACACACGTATATCACTTTTACAATCACATAGCCTAGGGTGCCTACATGTCTGTCTGTTTCAGGGTGAAGACATCCATTGTTGCCCTGAATGTGCCAGCGCGTGACGCTCTCGCGCACTCGGTGCGTGACTGGGGCGGTAAAATGGCGTCTATGCATTAGCCAAAGCTACGCGCTCGAGCTGAGTGACACCGGATTGCACGCACTTAGAAATGTATAAAAAAACGATTGGGCGGAAAAATGGCTGAGATGTCACCACTCAAGCAAAAGCGCGCTGTGTATGAAGGCACTCTAACATAGCCCATTCACACGGTCAGCATAGAGGCACCTTTAAGGTGCAACCCCACCCTTGGTTAGTGTGATTCTGAACCAACAGATGGCGGTGGGATCGCCTTCCAGGCCTGTACATCAATGCGAGAAATCGTGCGTGGTGGCGCTTCGATACAGTGGGGTATTTTTCTATACCCTGAATTTGGCATCCCTGGTCACTTGCTTGTTTTTCTCTGCACGAGCTTTCTTTGGAACGCGCACGGCTGCGCCAGCTCTCGTGCAAGGGGGCCAGTTGCCTACGCTCCGAGTAGCTCTAGCTCCGAGCTCACGTCTCCAGCAAATGTGGGCAGAACAAAAGGCGAAAATCGTCCTGAGCCAAACGGCAAGGCACATGCACAACAAAACCGCCGACGCGTTGAAAAATATAAAATTGCCTGTGCGCCGTTATCGGAGATTTCAGAGGCCAATTACACATATTTCAATGTGATTGGATTCATATTGTCACGAATGAAGGTGACCAAAGGATGAACAGTGAACTGAAAAATAAAGGTTTAATCAGTGAACTTGTGCCAAACAGAATAAGTAAAGAGAAAGAGCGTCGAGGCAGCAGAAAAGCAAGCGGCGATTCGGCAGCGTTACAGAGAGCGAGAGCGAGACTGACTCGACAAGGTCGCGGGCAGCTGGTTATCTACAGTGCATCACTATCTCGAAAGTTCGGCAAAGAAGGTTCGAGCATCGCGTGCTCGGGGCGCGGATGAACTGGCACTTCCGAGAACAAGAAAGTAGGGCAAAAGACGTCTGGTGCAAGAATGAACCCGAATCTTCTAGAAGTCCGTGACCAATTGTTGCTTTCTCGGCTCTGCGGGTGGCAATACGACGGGCCGACGACCCTTTGGCGTGCATGTGTTTGACTGTTTGTAGATTTCCAGGAAAACGTGATGACGTGATAGACTTGGGTTTCCGAAATTCTACCTTGAGGAATTAACTACCTAAAAATCAAAACAAATGAACTATTTTTTGGGCGGTCAGGTGTCTTATTTAGGTAGCTGGGTGTTTATTTTGACCAAAACCACGAGACTGAAAAACACAAGAGAATGACACTCAAGGTCCGTTCACACTCTTGCAACCAAGTTCGACCGAGAGTGACCAAACCGGTTTTTAAGCCTCTTGCGATCTCTCAGGACCAGCTCCGCTGCAGCCGCCGAGCTGGTCCTAAGAGATCGCAAGAGGCTTAAAAACCGGTTTGGTCTCTCTCGGTCGAACTCGGTCACAAGAGTGTGAACGGGCCTTCAGGTTTAGATGTAGAGTTTGGTAAACCCAAAGTAGGACTGGTACGGGATATAAAAAGAATAAAAAAATGCCGAGGTTAACAATTAACTCACAACAATAAATGATAAGAATTAATTTTAATACGAATCCAGTGAAAAATGCAACGAATGGCCAGGCAAAGATTCTGGGTCTGTGAATAGCTTTTGCACATAGTTTAAACAATGTACAGAATGTCACAGAAAAAATTACGGCTTTTTGTTTATTGCAAGAATCAACATAGGCATCGCCGAACGCTCATCCTCCGCCCAAAGGTAGCGCTATAGGTCACAACCAGATGTTAAAGTTTCAGCCCGATCCGATACCTTAATCGAAATTTATAAGTGATTTTCTGAAAAGTTCAATGGGAAAATGGCGGCCAGCGGAGTTTTCGAATACATGGGGCTCTATGGCACCAGAAACCGAAAACGGGCAAAAATGGGCTCCATTTTCCCATTGAAATTTTCAGGAAACCACTTATAACTTTTGAATAAGGTGTCCGTTCGGGATGAAACATTGGCATCTGGTTGTGAACTAGCAATACCTTTGGGCGGAGAATGAGAGTTAGGCGATGCGTAGTTTATTTTTGCAATAAAAAAAGAACCCTGTAAAATTTTTTGGTGCCATCCTGTACCAGTTTTAATTTAGTGATTTATGCGCGCAAGTAGTGGTGTGCATAAATGAAAAAGATGCAAACGGGTAGAGTTTGACGTTGTATAAAATATAGTGTAAGCACGCACATGGTACGCTGATTATGAATGAAACAGCCCTACATTTTACACTAGCGTTGAGCGTATCGAAAGTTAAGGGTGCCTAAAAAGGTGAAGCTTGTACACATATATACTGCTCAGGCCGTTATGCTTGAATACTCATAGTACTCTATTACCCTCAGAGTTGGTGTAACTTATCTCCTGATTGCTTACAAGAGAAAGAAGGAAACATTCTAACTCTGGGTTGATAGAAAAGCTCCACCTGTCAATGATCTCGGCGCCGACTATGAGTATTCACTGCCTGCCAACGGTCGCGTGCTTAGAATGAGATTTTCCCACGTGATTTCATACAATCGAAATTGTTCTTGACAAACAACAATGTTTACTCAGGCAAGCGGTCACATGTGAAACTTAGAATATTTTATATTGATTGTGGCACACGTGGCAAGTTGCATAGGTTTCTTTTACAATCCGCGAAATAGAATTGTCCTGGCTTACCTTGGTCTCGAATGCATGTAGCACACAAAAGAGCACGAAATGAATCGGAGTGGGAGACGAATACAATAATGATAAACAAGTGTGTAATCACGCGAAAACTGAGGGCATTGCACATATAGAGAAGGTAAGCTTTGTTTCACTAAATACATTACCAGTAAAGTATTTGGTTCTATCGTGCGAACGAAGCGGAACATACAAGTGCGAGCATATATTGCCCTGAACTACACTTCCAGTGAACAAGGGCACCATCCAAAGCATCGAGCTCGCTTTTATAGCTTTTGGTGCGCTCAAACCTTTGAAAACACAATTCTAATCAATTCTAGTATTTCAATTATTTTTATTAAGTGCGCTTTTGTGTATTGCGTTAACGTGCCATTTTTTTAGTTATATAAGATTTTTCCAGAAGTCCGAGATCTATAGTCTGTTTCATCACGTCTAGTGAGAGCCGCATAATCAAAGATGTAAAAAAAAAAAAAAAAAAGAACGCGAACACGCGAACACACACTAAAAATTTCAATGTAACGGCGCATTCAAAATTAGTTGTCAGTTTTTCAGAGAGCAGCAGTTTCGTAGGGCGACATTGTCACCCGTTGAAGATTATAAAAATTGCAGTACAACTGTTAGCTCGGGATCTTTAACGTGCATTACGCAGTATATGTGGCACACGATCGCACGATGGTAGGATGCAGATGGGCGACTGAACCCAGGGTCCCTGCTAAAGCCCCTTGATAAAGGCGTTTTTTACAAGTACCGCCAACCATTGTCGTGGAAACGCGCAAGACACGTGCCACGAGCGGGTGCTCCGCCGCCATTCGTTTTCAAGGACCAGTCATATTAGTGCTGGGCCGCCATTTGCCTCCAAGGGCCGCTCGAGAGACGGGCCTCGTGCACTGGCTCATTTGAGGTTACTTGAAAGACCGACGCAAACACATCGAGGGGATTTAGTCCCTACATGTTCTACAGCGTGAGCTCCGTGCTTTGAACGGAGCTCGCGCTCCAGCCTTTCTCCACGTGCTCTGATCTGCGGTGCCAGTTCACACTCGGCCAACGATCCCCCACCGCACTTGGTTTAGCCTGTGAGCTAAATGAGCTACGCTTAAAGTATCGGCACTTTTCCCCCGATATTGTTGTGGGCGCCACCATCTTGGTAGTTAGTAACAAATCAAATGCGACTGCCGATCGTCATGATTCAAAAGTGCGGTGTCAGGAAGCTCACGTAATATTGCTTTGCTTTGTCGCGAACTGTTTAAACATTTGTGGAGGACGGAAAAGCGTTTCCTGTGATTTCAGATAAAGCTTCAGATAACTGACAACCATCATTTTAAACACCAAGATGTGTATGAAGCGTAGCTTATTCAGTGCCTCTAGTTTAGCCCGACCGCATAGGCACAGAAAGAGAATGAACAGCTTAATCGCGCTTTTGGCGCTGCTTCAGAGGCTCCATCAGCCCGTAGCGTTGGCTGCGCTCAGAACTAAGGTGAAACAAAGCAAATATTCAGATCTTAGGGTTTCACAAGTCAAACCAACAAAAATCACTTAACACGCCCAAATAAAAAACAAAACAAAAAATTGCGGGTTTGTTTTGACTAACTGGAGATCATTTGACGTGCAACCGAAATCTGATTGGCCTCCAGCCGATATTTAAACCCGACAAATATGGATTCATGAGCCAGCCCGTTGGCTCAGAGACACTAAGACGATTTAATGTTTTGTGTTTTGTTTTAATATCATTGCAACTTCAGAGCCACCGAGGTGGTTTCTGAAACAAAATATAGTCAAACCATTCCGACAAGCATACTTTGATTGCTAAAATGATTTTTGCAAGTGATAAAGACACTAAAATGTTCTCGCATACGTGGCGGAATCTGAAATGGCAGAATGCATTTCATGGCGCCCATTTCGTTTGGATCGCGGTGGGCATGTGTACCGAGGCACAGTAGAACGCGCGCAAAGGTAGCTGTGGTTCACCCGCAGCCTCGCGCTTGTTGTTCTGACATCTCTGGCTCGCTCACTGCGGGCATCCAGGCATCTGACAGCCTGACATCTGGCGCTTTTTCTGTCTTTCACGTGGCGTTCCAAGCGGCGCACGACGGAAAATGCACATCAAGCTGTTCTTGAACACGTGTCGCCATCTGTATTTTATCTTAAGAAACTACAACTCGCCGTAACTGAATGGGAAATGTTTGAGGTCTTATAACATTCTTAACGTGTAATATATCAATCTGGAAGTTCTGGAAAATGTAATATCGAAGGATGCTTCATACTTTAATGTCTCGTTATTTTGATTAGTTGACGTGATTCCGTTTTTATAGCGCCATAAAATAATACCATTTTAAACTTTATTTTTTATTTTAAAATATAAATTAAGTGTACAGTTTGTTGCTTATTTTTTTAATTTGTTACATCCAACCGAACGCTCACGTAAAATATCGTGGGCGATGGGACGCTACAACTCGAGAAATATTTTTTTCAATATTACAGACTGTGGTCTATTAAAAGCTGAATAAATAACTAACAACTAAAACTAATCGTAATATCGAGACATTAAAGTATTGCTGAAAAGCAGCTCTTTGTTTTGACATTTACTTTATAATTGTAAGATACATAGAAAGAAAGTTATGAGCCATCAAAAAAGCACCAAAACGTCATGCACGCTGGGGTTGCACCTTAACATGAGTCACGTTGCAATCGGCGAATCAGCTCGAGCTCTTGGGTGCCGAGCACATGCCATCCGCGGAGGATAGCGACCTGATTCGCCGCCGACCATAGGAAGTTCCCAACTCGAAATCCTCTTTGGTTCTCCATCCCTGCCAAAGCATGAGTCTGCTCCTTCTACTTAATATGGTTGACTAGCCATGCATTTTGTATCCTCTTTTCCTTCGCGATTTTCTTTTTTTATTTTATAACAAAAAGTTGATAATACACACGCGTACATATGCGCGGAGGTATTTGCTTTCTAATCAGCTAAATATCCACTCCGCTCGTACTGGGGCTAAATCTCAAGGATCGCTTTCGCGAAATTGCGGCTTTTTTCCTTTCTGCCTGTACCACTGTGCGAGCCCGCAGTGCCGATTCCAGGAATCCCCAGGAAAATCTCCGAACGGCAGACGACCTTTCTCCAGGAGCGGTCGGACTCGTCGGCTGCCGTTCCGTGGTTTTCCCGGGAAATCGTCCTCGAGCACTGCTGTTCAGAACCTGCCGCCTTCCCAGCGCCTCGTCGTATTCAGTCACGGTAAAGGAAACTATTCTGAGAATTTTAATACGTATGTGTTTCCTCGCTAATTTTAGTACATTATGTTACGTCTTCTTACATGGTTTGCGCGCGACACAAAACCTAACACGATATGTTTTCTACGATCAATGACGTTAGAGATCGAGATACATTCGCAACTATGGAGGGGAAGACACCGACCGGTGGCAAAGGCGTGACTTTTGGAAAAAGGGAGCTCGCGCTTATCGAAACGTGCAGCGATTACGTCCGCGGCCTGGCGGCGAAAATGTCAAACGGAGGAACGGCGATTAAATGTGCACTGTTGGAATCTTGAGTAGTATTATAAGATCGTCTGTGGAGTGGTGTCAGAGTTTAGTTGAATATACCGGCAAATGAACTGTGACATTTGGGCCGGCTTGCTATACTTCGTTTCAGCTTGGGTCCAGACGCAGCCGATGCTACGAGCGCGAGCGTGTGGCCCTGAAATGTGCTTGCATTGCACGAGCGCGCGTGCTTTGCAGGGACGCTGGAAGCCCGGAGCTCGCGCTTGTAGCATCGGCTGCGTCTGGACCCAAGCTGAAACGAAGTATAGAAACAGCGCTTCAGCTGAGACTGGGGGAAAGAAAACACTGCCAGAGCCGGCGCACGAGCTGAGCAGGTCTCACACCGTGTCTCAAGACGCTCGTGTGCCCCAGCCTTTTGCAGTGTCATAGCCTCCTCTATACTGACAAAGCCTGGCAGATCGCCAGGAGAAGCGGCCGCCGAAATGGAAAAGGTGGAGTGGCAGACAACAGATGGAGAGGAGAGCCACGTGACTGGCGCCATGCTGCGGCGAGACGCCGAAACATACTTCTCCCGAGCGAACAAGTGTGTTTCGTGTCATCGCCGCTCCAAAAGCTGTGCGCTGACGTCCAGGCTCCCCCAAGCCGTTTATACTGAGAGAGCTTGGCCAATGGGCGGAGCTTGTTACCCGCTAGAACCAGCGGATTTCGCGAAACACAAAATGGCGTTTACTTCTTTGTTTTGTTTATTCCTGAGAAATCGCGTAGAGTTCCTTTGAGTCAGAGCCACAAAATGGCGGACGGAAGTAGTCATTCCCCGGTTGTCAGACTACGCTGCTGTGGTTGTCAGGCTGTCAAAATCTCCTCAAGAAGGCCAAACTCTCTCAGTATAAACGGCTCTCGGTTCCCCGAGAAATGGCTCTTTGATGCTCTGTGCTACCAGATCCTCGCGCTGATCTTCGACCGGGCACTCTACACTCTAAAAACAAAGGGTGCATTCTTACAGCATTTGTCCCATATAAGACACCCCAACCCTTCAGTGTGACGTACAGCGCACTGACGTCGATCTGGCGGTACTAACTTCCACGAGAGACTTGATAGCCGTGTGGTACAACTTATTGAAATAACTAATGTACGTGTTACTGACTTTAAAAAAATTATCGGGGTTTGCTTGGCCCTACTGCAAAACGTCGGTGTTTTCTTTCTGTGGCCTTTGATACGTACTTTAGCTATTTAATGAGTTATATCGCACCGTTATCAAGTCCCTCGCAAAATTTGGGACCGGCTGTTCGACTCATAGTGCGCTGTACGTCGAACCAAATCTGGGGTAGCATTATATGAAACAAAACGGTAATACTTTTTTTTTAGAGTCTATGGCTCTGTCGTCGAACTGCCAGGGTTTGTGAGTATAGAGGAGGCTATTGCAGTGCTTTATTTCACCCAGTCTCAGCTGAAAATGGGTGAAAGAAAGCACTGCAAAGGCATGGGCGCGCAAGCGTCTTGAAACGCGGTGTCAGTTCCGCTCAGTTCGTGCGCCGGCTTTGGCAGTGCTTTCTTTCCCCAGTCTCAGCTGAAACGCTGTTTCTAGCAAGCCGGCCTTGTGTTCGCAGACGGTCTTATTATTATGTTCTGATTTTGAATAGGTGGTAAATTAAATTTCTTTGGAGTTACTTCCCATCACATAGCATCATTTTGTACATGTCTGTAATGTATCATGTTGCACCTCGGGATGATAACGTATAATTGGTTAAGGAAATCATAAAGTTAGTTTGTGACCAGTATAACAGTGCTCAGAGTGATGTCCCTTATTCAATATTTACTTGAATTTGGCTTTTCTTAATTCATTCTCGAGGACATGGCTTAGTCATGAATTGGAGTCCTGGAAAACAAGACAATAGATAGAAAGCTTGGTACACTTGTTACTTTTGCGGCCAAGTTTAACAGATTCTGGAAAGACAGTTTGCGCTATTCTCTAATACGCATGCGCAGCGCTGAACAACCTCGAACCCGGTTCTTCACCTACGACGTGGCAGACGGCCTTAAAAAGGCGCCACCCTTTAACTACTGAAGGAGTAGGTTTCCACATGCCTCCCTCATGCTGTCTTAAAACAGAATAAAAAAATTTCATTTTTAACTTATATTGTTTTTTGTTTACCCTCGAGTCAAAACAAAACAAACGCTTCCACTTGGTGGCTGGGAAGGTGCCACCTCCCGTGGACAATTTTAGATTATGTACCTACGCGTCGAAAGGTATTGAGTTCGTATCGAGTTCGATTCGCATTTATTTTTGCGCTCAGGAATTTCTATATTCTCTTCTTAGTATTTGTATAACATTAAATATATCAAGGTGAGTAAGTTGTTCAATATGTACTCATAACTATAGAGATTGATGCAAAGGCGTTTCAGCTATTCGGTAGATTGCAGGCGACAACGTATGTTGTAGATCAAGAGCATTTGTATACGCAAGCGCCATTCTCCAAAATCCTAGAAATTGTTAAGGTTCGGCTACTCTCGTCATTGCAGCAAATGGACACGATCCACTACCCGAATGCTCGTCGAGGTATTGGTTGTTACGGGCCCAAATCCAATGCTCACGTAGAGCTCGCAGCCAATCCATGAGCTGCATTTGCATACTGTCACCATGAGCTAATCCTCGTGATTACGACAACATTGCGATCCCCGCGGCTACGACATCAAGTTTTGCGAAGGAGAGACCAAAAGAGTCCGCTTATATTGTTGAATTAAAATATTTTCAAAATTCAGTCTGGTAACGTTGATCACTATTAACATTTCAGCGTATGGAATCTGTGCCAAACTAATAACGGCCTTCTTAGGTGCAATAAAAAAAAAGAAGAGGTTGAGACACTATCAAGCGGACGATAATGAACCCTGTACGTTCGAGACGTCAGTACAACACGACGAACGATTTAGGTACAACGGCATGCGTGAGCGTTTGTTTGGGAGTGTGATTCAATCACTCTCTTGGCACACGTTTGGCTCTAAAGCCTTTTAATGGCGGAAACTTAATCGAGCGGCTTTTGCGTCGCCGCTTTGTATTGGTCTGTTCTTATGTTCACACCATCGAAACCAAAGCAAGTCAAGAAAGAAATATGAGCTGATCGAGGAACCAATTCTCATCTGCCATTAACGTGCGAAACTGACAATGCCCGATAAAATACGGTTTCGTGGCCGCCATTCGTTTGCCGAAAGTGAAACTGCTTTCTGAGCCCCCAGATGACACTGCATTTTGAAAATGGTATATTACACCCTGACAACGACGCCTCATGGCATAGCCTCCTCTATACTCACAAAGCCTGGCAGTTCGACGACGCAGCCATAGAGTGCCCGGTCGCAGATTTGGAGCGCGAGGATCTGGCAGCAAAGAGCATCAAAGAGCCGTTTCTCGGGGAACCAGGGGAACCTGGACGTCAGCGCACAGCTTTTGCAGCGGCGAGGACCCGAAACACACTTGTTCGCACGGGAGAAGTGTGCTTCGGCGTTTCGCCGCAGCGGGGCGCCAGTCACGTGGCTCTCCTCTCAACCGTTGTCTGCCGCTCCACCTTTGCCGTTTCGGCGGCCGCTTCTCGTGGCGATCTGCCAGGCTTTGTCAGTATATAGGAGGCTATGCTCATGGCCCTGGCGTTGCGTGGGAGTATATTTGGGTCCCACTACAGTCACTGACGAAGTGAGAACGACAAGAAGGATCTTCCGTTTTCCTGCCTTCAGCGCGCGCTTTCTACCTTCCACAACGCGTCTGTGTCCCGTGCCCCCGCGCTCCCGCGCGCAATCAAAGCACGATGGAAGGCACGGAATTTGGGCTGGAGGTTAGGCGTTTAGAGGACACGCCCGGCCGTTCTTGCTCTGCCAGTGACTATAGTGTCAGTAAGCCCTTGTAAAGGGAGAAGCATTTAAACCCAATACTATTGCACGGCCCCTTTGAGCGCATGCAGGCAGAATAATTATTTTTCTATTCTTTTGTGGCAGTTTACAATTTAGAAACTTTCGTAAAGGTGTACAGTTTCGCGACGCAACCGCTTGTTTCGTCGCTCTTGCGTCGATCGATCATTGATGCATATAGTATTAGATAATTATCAGACATGAACAAGAAACGAACAAGAGGCGTCTAACAACACATGTCCCAAAGTTTTTTTTTCTTTTTGTTCTGGCACAATATCCTGGTAGCCGTCATTATTGCTCAAAAACACGTGCGTTGTCGCAAGCCTTGTCTCGAAACAATTATCGGTTTCGCCATCCTCGTTGCGAAGCGAATACATCACGCGTTGAACGAGCTATCCGGGGGAAAATACGCTCGCTGTAAACTCGGCACTTGATTGACAAATGCTGTAGTATATACAGTCGGAGCTACATTCGATGAGCTAAAAATGAGCCGCGGATGTGAGCTTATTGAAGCTCACATCTACGGTTGTTTTGTTGATGCATGCATGCTACTGAGAAGTCTGAAAAGCCTGATTCACATTGTGCGAAATTGATTGAAATTTCACAGAGCGTGGCGACGTCTATAGCGTCGCAGTTTTCACCACGAATTTCTACCGGAAGATTGACGTCACCACTGCGAAAGCGCGAGTAAAATCCCACCATGCTGTGAGTCAGGCATAAGTCGTCGCCCGGTGTTTTTTCTGTCGCAAACTAAAGTAAGAATACCCAACTTGTACTGATGCAAGCAAGCAAAAGACTCGTGCAACATTACTTAAACTAAAACATGACGACGAAACACGAGCGCGTATATACTCCGTTTCACCTTATGTTGTACCTCAGCGAAAGCTAGAAGCGCGAGAGTTGGCAGCTGCCCTTAATGCACGAGAGCTTGTGCCGCCGAGACTGTGCCAAAGAGAAAGGATCTCGCGCTTGTAGCCTTTCCTGAGGTACATCATAAGGTAAAATAGAGTATAGACGTTTTCTGTTTTCTGTCATTCTCAGTCACGTGGGTTCCGTATCTGGTATGCGGGACGAAAAAATAATAAACCATTTCAACCTGGAATATGCGAGAAAATATAGGTGAGGCAAAACAAGAATGGGTGACAATCAGGCATTTTTCGTAAACACCTACCAGTGGGCTGGAGAGATCAAAACGATCTTTTACCGCATACCAGAAGTGACGACATTCAAGATGGCTGCGCCCTTGTGGAAAAGGAGCGTGCATGTACGTGCAGAGTGGCGCGTAAACATAGCCTTGGCAGGCTTGCGATTGCACGGGCTTGCCCGCACGAGCAGAGATATGGCGGCGACCAGTATCCTTGCTTGCAATCGTCTGGGACGCCAGTCCCAGACGATTGCAAGAGTCAATGCAAGAGTCTCTGAAACGCCCCTGGCATGCTTCCTGTCACTCCGGTCACGTTGCCATGCTAACCAAGAGCACTCGTTTGCACGACTGCACGAGCGTGAATAACATGCATGCTTAAGGATGAAAGGGGCAGTGCAACGATTTTTCTACTTTAGGATGAATCCCCGATGTTTATAACGTATGAAACACGCGTTGATTCTTTTTTTTTATTCTTGTGCAATGATAATCACACAAAAAAAAAAACACAAGCAGCGTTCACCCCTTTACCTCGCAGCCAGAACAAGCGGCCACGTGATCTGGTGCCGACTATATGCCGCCAATGCTGATCATAGCCACGCGCTGGGGTTGGCAAAGCATATAGGACACGCGCTGAATTCCGGACATTGTTAGGGTTCGGCTATTGACGTCATTGAAGTGATCGGACACGAGCCCCTATTCTAATTCATGTCAAGCACTCCACTATAGCGAGCCCAAATTAAGTGTTCATGCAATTCTCGGGTTTCTTCTACGAGCCGCAATCAAATATTGTCGCTGGAGGACCACGCCGACACTGCGACCTCCAAGCTACGTCGTCAAGTTTTGCGAAGGAAAGATTGAAAGAAAACGCTCGCTTTTATTCTTGAAATTACGGCGCAACAAAGAGGTTTCTTGGTCGGTGTGGCGTTGCATGTGAGACTATGCCAGTAAGTTCGTGTTAAGGGAAAAGCATTCCAACTGAATATCGTTGCCCCGGCACTTTAAGTGGGTAATAAAGCGATACCGAGTTAAACACTTTACACCAGCATACTGAATTAAGTACGTGACACAAGTACATATAGTGGCGCGCAACACCACTGAGCCAGAAGCTTTTCAAGCATAGAAGCAAACAATTTTGCTCAATCTTTTCCTTATGGTACTTGCTGGCATAATCTTGGGAATCACGGTGTTGACGTAGACGCTGGGATAACCCCTCGGTGACGATAGTCGAAAGCGTCTCGCGCATTGAACACGAGCACTGGGTACTCGACTTGAACTAATGCCTGTGCGAACATTCGGGTGGTCCCACTGCGGCCGCGGAAAGAATAACGGCGCCACTACTCGAGTACTCCGGCTGCTCGGGTGTCTCAATGAACTTGGAAACAAGCGAACATCTAGTTCCATGACGAAGAACACGCAAAATTCGAGGAACTGTCGGCTCGGTGTAGCACCGCGGAACCGTATCGAGTTCGTCGGTGGGAAACGGAGCTTGGTATATATAGTGCTCAGGCTTGTGCATAGCGTTTAAGCGACAATGAAGTAAGAAGAGCAAAATAGACATTCTCGGGCGGCGAAAAACGTCGTTTCATTCTGGCTGACAGCCCGTGTGACTGGATGCAGATGAACTGTGGGGACAAGCCTGCACACAAACAAGAAACGATCTACAGAAAGACCGTATGCCTGACGCGCCGTACCAACTCGCATCTGTCAAAAAGCAGCAACCGTGCCGGATACCTATACTTCGTTTCAGCTTATGTACAGACGCAGCCGGCACTACGAGGTACCAATCAAGCAGAATCAAAAACGCAAGCCACTGGGAATCTTCTGTATGCGATTGGTTCAGCGTGATAAAAAAACGTACATAAACATGACGAACACCAGATGGTGCGCTTTTGACGCTATCCGATTGGTTCCACCAACTCGTAGCGACGGCTGCGTCTGGACTTAAAGGTAAAACCAAGTGTCAATGCGTTGGGTGAAGATTGGTTCTCGTTTACAAGGTTTATTTTATTTTATTTTGTTTGCGCAAGCTCCGAACGCTGTTGTCCAACGACTTTTTTTTTGTGCGGTCTTGATTGGTGTTTAATGTGAATCGGATCGGGAAGGTCAGCCAAAATCAAGTTGTGGCATGATATACAAACACAAGATGGGTGAAGTTCCTTTGCGGCCTCTTTGGCGTTAAGTGATGCACTTCTTATTTTCATTATGCGGTGTTTTCACGTCTTGTTTGAAAAAAAAAACTGCTCTTGAAAAAGTTGGTTTCATTTTGAGCGATGCATATCTGGGATGCAATGCTCTTTTTTTTATTGTCCTGATTATTTGAAGCGCATTTGCGCATGAAACAGTTATAACCACCAAAATACAGGGCGGCCGGTGGCCGAAGTGGGCTGGCGCACACCAGCTCGGAGCACGTGGAGTGAAAACTCGCGCTGCAGAACCCAGGATCCTGGGCTCAATCCCCGACCCTGCCCGTTTCGATCTGGATGAGCATCGTACCAACGTCCGGTCGTGTATCACTACAGCGTGGTGCACGTTAAAGACCCCAGGTTAGCGGTTGTACCGCACTGGCTAAATTGCACATCTACAGCTGAGACACTGAGACACCAAACGCCCACTGAGACAGACTAACTTCCGGCTGTATTAACATACACACAACAATTTGCTTTGCACCGAAATACTTTGAGCAAAAAGTGTATTAAAAACGGCGAGTGCAAAGCCGCCGGCCGTTTTTAGCTCGGAGCGAATGCTCAGGGAGATTCCAAAGTACGGAACACTTTGGCACGCCCTACTATGCCTCGTGCCCTGAAATCATACAACCTTTCTACAACGTTAAATGGGTTGGATATGAATCATGAAACAAATCGCGGAACCAATCGAAAAACGCTATTTTTCCTGCCGCTCTGAAAATTCGATGCCCTTTGGCTTGGTGCTGTTGTTGTAGCACCCTTTTGGCTTGGTGCTGTTGTTGTAGCACCCAACAGGTGAAGCCACTAGTTGATAACCGTGAGTAAACACCCAACTACAAGTCCCGTAATAACCCAAAAATGTCCAAACACCGAGCATACAACGCGCATTGACGCGGCCGGAAAACTAAGGAGAACTACAGGTACCAGAATGCACCGCGGCAGCGGTGGCGTCGCGCAACTCCCGGGGAGATCGGTCTATTAAAATAAATGGCGCCTGCAAGAATCGACATCGTCCGGCTTTGACCCCGCTCACCGGAAATCCGTAGGCTGGCAGTTACTTCGTTACCTCCGAGCTTCCACAGCTGGTGTAAAACCGACGCGCGAGTATCCATAGTGATGCTTCGGAAGACATTCTGGTTGAGAACGAGTTGATGGCGACTTCGATGGCAGGACCTTGACTATCGGGACAGCGTTATAATCGGAGCGCGAAAGTAGAAACGAGCGCAGACACCGTTAAAAAGTTGCGTCAGCAGTTGACATCAAAATCTCATTAAAACAGTATTACGTATACAAACAAATCATCGCTTACAAAAAAAAAAAACACTTCCGCTTTTTTATTTTTTCTACGCAGAATGTTTTATTGCTTATACGGCAAGCTTTTGAGCTTTATGATACAAAAGCGTTAAACCGCAGCTACGCGGCTCCTTTGCGGGAAACTTGTTCTCTATTCGATCCTTTCAGCGATGTTGGTACGCGATGGATGATCGGCTTCCGAATGAAGGTGCTTCTTACCCCTTCCTGACGTGGAAGTATCAGGTACGGCACTTATATCGCTCGTACTTCCCACAATTATGATTACTTACGCGTCGCAGACCTAACCTCGTACGGCTGCTCTACGTGGCGAATATAGATCTAGCGAAAAGCTTCCCCTGTCAATTTAGCGGGACATTGTCATATGTGCATTAGTTTTGTAAGGTGGTTCGCACAAATACACTCACGTTTATAAAAAAGAAGACAAAAACGCAGTTTGCGTAATTTTGACATCGTACATATAGAGTCGCCGTGGTAGGAAAAAACCCAGTTAGAGTAGATGCATGCTTCGCTTTTAGCGAAGCATGCATCTACTCCAACTACGAGGATCATCCGGCTCGTTGCTTTCCATCGTGGTTTGTCTGCGCGTGAGATGGAGTGTTACCAATGGCAGAAAGCTCACGTTCAAGGCGGGGCATCTAATGTGTTTTTCACCTGTCACCGTCTGAATTGAGTCGTTTACAACTGTTTGTTACTACGGGCATAAATGTTTCTAAAGCGATTCTCAGTATCGGCGCCGTTAGCGACAGGATACGAGATCCTACTCGGTTCGGCGGGACGCAACAAACGTCGAACGTGCACTCCTCAGGACTTCCCCGGAGTTCAGCATTCACGGGATGCGTTGGAGGGGAAACGAAAGAACAACGTGTTGACTCTTGGGCGATGGGCCTCGTGGCAAATCCGGTGGCAGCCATGGGCGTCGGCTCCCGCACGAGGGGCGACGACGCCCGCCTCGCGTTCCCGGGAAATCGCATAGAAATGGCGCTCGCTGTCGACGCCCAGAAAAAGACAACAAAGGCCGGCGGCGGGAAAGTCCGCCCGCCAGCGCGCACTGCACGATCCCGGAGCTGCCCGCAAACGTCGGGGTGAAGTACGCTGAGCCGACTGTGGCCGAGCTACGCTCACGGAACTCTGCTAGGAGACGTGCGCGAAAAATACGCGTGCATTTACGTAACGTGTGTCACAGCGACAGCTCGGTTCCGCTCTCGCGTGCCTAATCCGTACTCCGCCTACGACGAGCCTCCTCTCACCTCACCGTAACCGAAAGCCGCGTTCTTCGTGCGATGTACAAGTTGGTCTGTTCTTCGCATACCTCGTGCGCTTGATGACCCGCCAAAATGCTTTGTCTGCAAACCGATTTTTTTTTCTTTTAATGATTTTGTTAGGTGGCAATACGGGCACACACAGTTTCGGGTTTGGAACTCTCTGCCGGTCAATAACTCATATCTCCTTTGATCTTCCTAGCGTTTGTACTGCTCACGTCCTCGGGGGAATTGCGAGTCCACATTCAGCGCACTCCTTGGAATATCTTTCATGCACCTTTAAAGGAAGTTGGCAGTTCATCGCTGCTTTGTACGAATTAAAGAGAAGAAACAAAAATATTGATGTCGTATCCTGGAAGCCAGCTCGATGCGCTGAATTTCGCCGATGCGATGGTAGCAACGCAGGCACCGAGTGGATAGACGAATGAGAGCTATACAGGGACCGCTTTGGCGCAAACGAAGGGTGCGCAGGTCAGGGTCGAGGCAGTGATCCTGGAGCGGGGGATGGAAGCGGCCACCGTTAAAGCCCAATTACCGGTACCCGGCCGCGGAGGAGTGAGGCATCTGCGGCAACCGAGACGCCCTTAATTCCTCGACGCGTGCGCGAGCTGACTCGGAGACTCGCCGAACGATTTCCAAGACGATACGCATCACGCGTGAGTGCAAAGAGGGCCAGCTGGCGAAACGAAGAGTGCCGAACAAGGTCACTTCCAAGGTCTCGCACTTCAGGATTCGCTCGAATGCCCGCGATCGAAAACCCGTGTTTTCGTTTCAGCGTAATTACAGCCTCGTCGACGCGTGGTTGGATGACCGCGACGGAAGGCTGCATGCGCGCGTCTCTGGGCGGCTCTTTTTTATTTCTTCGTCGAGAATTAAAAACGCCCCTTTTCGTCTTTGACATTCCTTGCTGCTATCGCCGAAACTGACGATGATGAATCACGCACCGTTGCCACGCGTAGCAGCGACTTCAGAAAGCGGGGATTGATTACAGACCCGGCCGCATATAAAGTCGCTAAACGCGTCCAACGCCTATTACTCCGTTTTAATTAAAAAAAAAAACGCACCAGAAGCTTGAGCGCATCCAGCTTGAGAAGTTGCTCCTGATGCGCGAGTTCGTGCAAACGGAGGTGCTTTCGTCGGCGGGGTCCTCGAACCTGTAAACTTTCTGTAGGCATCAAAAAAAAAAAAAAAATCTGCGCCTTAGAACACGCTCAGACAATGTATGCAGATTGTCTTTTGTATGATGACCGCGGCTTTAGTGAGGCGCCTGCTTCTATTCTCGGAGAATCATCGGGAAATTGCTCTTGTTATAGGTCCCTCTGACATCATCTTATATAGGCACATGCCTTACTGTGTGAGCACTGCGGGTTTATAGGAGCCCTAAATTGCGCATTATATGTATAATCCCTTCTTTGAAAGTCACGCGCTGATTGTTCCACGGCCGGAACCACTGCACAATAGCGGACAGCGGAACTGGCAAGCCTAAAACTATACATAAGATGAGGATGCCACGAAATAATAGGAACTTTTAACAAACCGTTAGCGTGTTCCGCGTACCCGCGGTCGCGGTATCACCCGGGCGCGCGCTTGAAAGCACGCGGCCAAGGCACGCAAAGTATAGCGGAATTTCTAGGGCTCAAGCCTGTAGGATTCCTCGTGGTAGCGCTCTACTTTTATACATGAATTCTGACGTTTGTGGTGAAGTAAATTGTGAGTAATGAAGAGTTGCGATAATACTGACACACGAACACAGAAACAACAGAAACAAAACGGGCGGACATGCACACCGCCGAAACGTTAAAGGCTCGTTCACGCGCTCAGGCCTGTTTACGACCGAGCGCGTTACAACCTCTTGTGATCTCTTACAATGAAAGAGTACAGCGGCGCCATCTATTGGGTAGTCGTGGAACACTTGGGAGTAGCGTATATTCCTTTTTTTCGCATTACTCTTTTTTATTGTTGGCTTGAAAAACATTTTGAAGATGTTATTAAACGACCCTTTTTCACAAAAAGTGCCTACATTTGATCTCGCAAATACTGCAAGGCCACCTTCGCTCTAGTGAAATGCAGTTCCAGAGCCCTCTCATAGATGGCGCCAGCGTGTCACTGTGTTCTCTTCGTAAACTATCACAAGAGGTCGCAATGCACTCGGTCGTTAGCAGTTGGAAGTGCGTGAACCCGCCTTAGAGGCCGACGTACACTTCGTGCTTTCCACTTTTTCTCACTCCCTCCTTTCCTGTATTCTCTCGACCTTTCAACTTCCGCTAAAACGGCTGTCCTTGTAGCTTAGGAGAGGAGGACGCAAGAGTATTATCTTGAATAAAAATAATAAAAATCTTCCCTGCGGAAGACCGGTACGTCGGCCTTTAAGTCCTACGCAAATAGAGAAACTAACTGAAATAAATCAACTGGCATTTTTTTCTATTTATCTGTTACCGGCCGCTCTGCTGCCGTTTCTATTCAAATTCAAACAAAACGGAGAAAAAAAAAGGATTGAAAACCTTAATTACACTAACTTCCGAACTGCGTGTATCTAGACTGAACATTTTGCAGTATTTTGCGAGATCAAATCTACGCACTATTTTTGAAAACTTATTACCCTTTCCACGTAGTTCTAAGCACACGCGAAGACAAATTATCGCAAAATATACGCCGCTCGGAAATGTTACGGGACAATTCGATAGATGGCGCCAGCGTGTGTTTTCTCATGCACCGGGTTGCGAAGAGGCATCGCCGGCACGCGGATCGTAATTTTCGGTTGTGGAGAATGGTAGAGGAATGCTTGTGCTTAGCGGCGATCTGAGATTTTTTGCAATTCTCCCTTAGGTCAAAATTTAATCGGAGATTAGTTATAATTCTTGGATTTAGAAGTTTCGGCCGCCGCTCGGTCAAAACGGTTCAGCCGCACCATATACATCCTTTGTAACCGGTCACAAGTACGTTGCATCACAATCGATCACATTCCAATGCAAATGTGTGAACCAGCCCTAAGCGTCAGCTCTAGCGCAAATTACAGTGGAAGCCCGAGCGGTCTGTACATTCAGCCCTGAATCAAATACGCGAGCAGTTTTCGCCGCGACATATCTCCGTTCAAATCTACTCGGGAGTACGTACAGTCCCCGATTAGTGCCAAAGAATTACTTACGGAATTCCGAAGAAACTCTGCGGCTCGCAGCAGGTAGTTTGTGCGATTACGCGCGCAAATAACTGTCATCCAGCTTTCACATCGCCGTAACCGGGCTGTGTGCAGCCACCCTCGCCGACCGTGCAACACCGCCTCTTTGCGGCTGACTTCCTGCCGCGTCCGAGTTCCCGGTGCCGGAAACGGAAACGTCGTCTTGCTTTCGTTCCTGTTTATCTAAATCTCGACTCGAGAAGCTCGCGAAAACAGTCAAGGACAGCCGGGAAAGAAGGAGGTTTCATCACCTTTCCGCCGTAATTGTTCGGGTACCCGAAAGGGAAAAATAAAGCAAAAAGACCCGTAGCCGCCTGGAGGAAGGAAGGAAAGACGACGAACCCGTGCGACGGACTGGGAAGGAGGTCAGGCACAAGCTCGGGAAGTTTACAGTCACACGCAGGAGGAAAGAAAAAAGAAAGAAAGGGGACGACTTAGATATGTTCGTTGAAACTCGCGGAAAGTGAAATTCCCGAAAGGTGAACTGCCCAGATGCAAACCTCTAGGTAAGGGGTCTCAAACACGCGGCCCGTGACGCTCTGGGAAGCGGCCCACAAGCAATCCGCGGCTGCGAGCCCCCGTTCCCATGCCTCGAGCGCCACATGCGCCATTCATAATAGTTTTATATCGTCAATGTATTTCCGCTGAAACGGGAACTGTGCGCATATAACGTGCTCACGCATTTTGCACTCTTCCGCTTATCGCTTGGACGGAGAATTGCTTCGTCTAAATATTGCCTTCTCGTTCTTTTCCCATGTTAATCAACCGGTAGGGCAATACCGCTACTAGGCTACAAGCGCGAGCTCTTTGCATAAGGAGGCACCTCGGCTGCACAAACTCTTGTTCAACAGGGGCAACTGCCAAAAATAAGGCTATGAGCTCGGGCTTCTAACTGTCAGACAATACCTTTAAAAAAGAAAAAGAAAAAGCGTTTATAACGTTGTTATAAAAATCGTCAGGAAAGCAGAAACTGCCGTATGAAGAGAAAGTTTTATATATGCCTGTTGAGCCTAGTGAATTGTGGGACATGGAAAGGACGGTTTGCTTGCTCTCGTACTATTGTAGATTGCCAGTACTGTGTCGTGTAGATGTTTCTGAATCTTCTCGTAACAGCAGGTGTGGGCCCAAAGTAGTTCACATGCAAATGAAAGCTAAAGATGGCAAAACGGTGGGCTTACAAAAGCAGTCAGCACAATAATCCTTGCCTAGAAAATCTCTGAGATGTCGCTGCGACAGTCGGCTACCTTCCAACGTGAAACACAACTGCTGTTTTGTTATTTTTTTCTTTTGTCTCAAAAGAACAACATATTGCCCCCCCTTTTCTGTTGGCCCTCGCCCATTCGGAGGTGGGCTATCTGCCCCCCCTCCCCCCCCCCCCACACACACACGCACTCGAATGAGCTTGAGACCCCTGCCCCAGATTGTAAAAGAAAAATACGACTGCATTCAGTTTCACCTTTACTATGTAATGTAGCGGATGCTAGGAGCAATACCAACCTTGTAGACAAGGCCCGCGCCACTAGTCTTCTATACACCATATACAGATTTCCAAACGTATCTTCCCTGTTTCGAAAATTTTGCGAAGCACTCAACTCGTTTTTGTATCTATGTGGATAAGAAACTATTAGGGGAAATACTCTACATTGAGCCTAAAACTTCTAAAGCCTTTTACTTTTTTTTTGCGACACCGTTTTTTTTTTTTATTACGCTCGAAAGCTTGATTTTTGCAGTCGTCGAATCTCTATTCTTTATATTTTACGAGCTTGTTTTGGTTGTCTTGCTTACGTTACGGAATATTGTTAAATACCTTATACATAGGGCTGTGCGAATATTCGAAATTTCGAATAGTAGTTCCGAAGAATACACTATTCGATATTCGCTTCGAGAAGAACTGCACCATTCGCGTTTTTCGAAGTGTTGATTGCGGCGGGTTAGCCCCGTTGAGTGCGCTTCTTACCAAGCAGTGGTGCGCTGCGGAGAAGCAATACCCGCGGAAGCGAGCTCCCGCGGGTATTGCTTCTCCGCAGCGCACCGGTGCTTGGTAAAAGCGCACTCAATGGGGTAACCCACCGCGATAAACACTTGGAAAAGTATGAATATCGTAATTGCGTGCTTGAATGTAAAGCATGCATTCAAAGCGGGATGGTGCACCTGTGCCGACTATATTTGAAAATAAATAAAAATTTTGTGAATGTGTATATTTACATTGCAGTCAAATGTTTAAAATTAAACTGCTATACAGGAGTATACTATGTCAGGCAGAGATGCCCTTATAACCTGCGTTCATCATGCGCGATTCTTTCTTTTCTAACTCGAGATTAGAGAAAGAATATTTTATATAGCAAGATTTGTAAATTCTCTCCATTGGGTATAGTTGGCCATCTCTATAGGATTCATTTTACGTCAAATCTGTTGTTTACTTGCCATCCCAAGACACCAGGCCTTCTGAGGTCACAATTCATAAATATAGATAGATTAAACTGAGCTTATAAATGAACAAGTGGAACAACCTTCACAAGTTTAGCTGGGTTTTCGTCTAAGCATCACGCAATGGTAGTGAAAGGCGTGAAAAAACTATTCGATATTCGAATCGAAAATATTCGGCCAAAACCACTATTCGCTTCGAATTCGCTTCGAACTCCAAATCCACTATTCGCACAAGACTACTTCTACATATATCTTTATCGTTAAAACGGGGCGCTTTATAAAAACTCTCGAATGTTTAATGCACTTCCTTAGTCTAAAAACCAGTTTTGAAGCATAATACATAATATTCTGAAACGCAACAGAAAATTTCTGGTACCACTGGAGCCGTACTTAAAATTTCCCTATTATTTTTCTTTCATTTCGAGAAAGGAACGTCCTGGTATAAACATTTACTCCCAGACAGGTAACTCGTGTTATCACTACTCTTGGCAGGCAGAACGTAACATTCGTTCTAACAAATGGTGGTGCCAGGCTCCGATTGGCCAAGCTTGCCCATTACCCTCGATGTGTTGTACGTTAACGCGAAACATAAGTATCTGGAGTACACAACGTGGTTACATGTGCCAAAAGAGGCCTTTTAAAACCAAAAGTCGCGTAGTCCGCGTTTCTAAAAACGGTAACATTACACAAAGCACGTACACACATTATTATACGTCCGGCACGACCAGGAAACTCCACGCAGCCACAACAAACAGAGAGGTCCACTTAGGCCCGTCACGGGCGGGAGAACAAATAGGAGGATAAAGCGTGAGCACGCAAGGGGATACTTTCTTCGAGGGAGCGTCCCAGCCCTTGACACCCCGTGGCCCCCGACGGCACGGAAGAACCATCGCCGCGTGCGCAGTCGTGACCGACCCTCACAATGGCTAATGGCGCTCTTGTTGAGACCCCAGAGCAACAAGTAACGCGCGCGTATACGTACGTATCCTGTAGCTCCGACGACGTACATTGGTTGGGAGGAGAGAAGAGTTCTAAGTAACGCGGATAGCAGACTAGCAGATGCCCGCTCCTTCGTTATGTATAGACTATAGAAACTTGTGCACTCCAATTGAGACGTCATCGCACTCCGACTTAGCGCAGGCACAGGTTAGACACGAGAACCAAGTCAGCATTTGGCTGCGGCTCGTGCTCAATCTCGTGCCCAATAGCTGAGGTGGCGCCGTCGTATGGGTCATTATGTTTTATGAAGAAAGAGAGAGAAGCGAACAGCTTCTGGTTATCCTATTGGCGACTCCTGGTAAATCGACGGAGAAGAGAGATGCCACGGCAGGTTCGTTCTCCGGCTTTCTCGAGCTAATCAATCTTTTCACAGCACTCGGTGCTCTAAAGACGAAGCCGTAAAGTAGGTTCCAAAATTCCTTTAAATATATATATTTTTTCTAGGCAGTTAGTTTTTGTTTTGAAATCAACCTAGCAATTCCTACTAGGCCTTGTGGATGAAACTATGCATAGCCCAAGTTCGTCTGCTTTTTTTGTGGGGATTCTGGTGACGTCAGAACGCCGAGCTCTGATTGGTTCCGAATGAAGAATAGTGGGTAGACCTCAGTGCAGCTTGCTTTCATGTCTACCAACTATCCTTCAGTCAGAGCCAATCAGAGCTCGGCATCTTTCTGACGTCACCACAACCCCTGCAAAAGAAGCAGACGATCTTGTGCTCCGCATAGCTCCCGTTACTAACTTCCTTGGTTGGTAACTCTTACGAACACTCCCATTACTGGTCGCAGTTACTAAGAGGTTAGCAACATATGTGACAAGTGGTTACTAACCTCTTGTTAGTAAGTACTACAAATTTTTTCTAAAGGTGTAATTTCTCATTTTTTTTTCAACAAAAAAAAAGTTTTTGGTTTAGCGTGTGTAGGTTTTTGGACAGAGGCAGCTATACTTCGTTTCAGCTTGGGTCCAGACGCAGCCGATGCTACAAGCGCGAGGCTCCGGGCTTCCAGCGTCCCTGCCAAGCACGCGCGCTCGTGCAGTACAGGCATTGTTCAGGGCCACACGCGCGTGCTTGTAGCATCGGCTGCGTCTGGACCCAAGCTGAAACGAAGTATAGCTTTGCGTGTATCCCACTCATCATTCCAACTAGAGCTCGGTTCTCTCATGCCGTCACGAACTCTCGTCTCCTGCTTTCCCTCAGTTTCTACCGTATAGTAACGCTCCGCGAGAAAGCTGAACTTTCTTCATTCCGGTTTTTGAAGTTAAAACGAGCCGAGGTAGTCTTGCCTCATCCCATGGACGACCGAGGAAGACGTGCCATCGTGAGTGCGTGCCCCAGAACAACCGATCCTATCAGACACGGCGTGGGGAGGGGCACGTGACCTACCTCTGACCCCTCTCTAGAGACGCCAACGCTCACCTGAAACTAAGGGTGACTTTCCTGGTTTCCAAGGAAGACTTCGCCCTCCTCCATTTTGAACATAGTTACTTTCATCGTGCTTGTTTGGTGTGCTACGCCTTGTTAATCCTTTGCGCCGATGTCTTAGAGTTTCGCACACGACCGGTTCCCCACGCTGTATTTGTGCTTTCCGAAAGCCGTTCGCTCGTCCTCTCAAATTGTACGAGACTCCGTGCTTCATTGACGTCATTCGTCGTCCCGCCATCGAGCGTTTTAAGGAGCCGCGGCACCTGTGGTGCATCGGAAACCTCTAACCTGTTCCAGTCACACCTGAACAGAATAGGAGGTCATATGGGAAGTATTCTGGATGTTCGCCTTTATTTCCAACTGTTTCGATTCCTCGTGCTATTAACGTTCGTTTTCAGGGGATCCTGTTCAGTGGTCTCAAATGTCTTTTACAGCGGAGCTGTTAAGGGCTGGTTTCTCCAGGATCGTGTCCCCCGCAAAGAAATGAAGACATTGAACTCCGGACACCTACCGCCATCTATGAGCGACGGCGGCAAGTCACGTATCTGGTTGCCGCCGTCGCTCATAGATGGTGGCAGCCTTTCCGCTCTGGCTTGCCGACTTGTGGCCGGCCTTTACTTTCCATTGTACAGCTCCGCTGGTCTTCCTTTTTCACCAGAGTGGAAAGGCTGAAAGTTTTTCTGTCGAAATTACTGCCCCCCCCCTCCCCCAAATCCGGAAGCAAATATTAGTCCAATTTGAGCCAAACATGAGACGCGTGTACACAAAACAGGAAGCATATGCCAGGCACGTATCCAGGGGAGAGGCCCATGGGGCCCGGCCCCCCCCTCCGAAATCTTCCATTTTGCTGGGGCCTCCTCTCCCCCTCTCCCTCATACAGCATTTTGTCATGGGCGGCCCCCCCCCCCCCCGAAACAAAATCCTGGCTACGTGCCTGGCATATGCACATTAGGCTTCCAGTATACCGTCGGCAACTCCGAAGGCGTGCATTTAGCTGTCTTTACTCTATTTCACATTTTATGCAGTCACCAGGCCTTGACACTTTTCGTTGCCCACTTGGATCAGCGGTAACTCCCCGCTTTTCTCCTTCGCGTCTTTTCCTCTGGATGACGTCATCTAGTCAGGAGTTGTAAGTATGGTGCCAGTTATAGGGACGTGTCTCCTGACTACTGTTTAGCGTCCACAGAGTACCTCCGGAACAGCACCAAATTCAGCAGGCTGGTGTTTACAGTAATCTACAGTACAGTCCCATCGATAGCTTCAACACGTCACGGCGAAGTCATTGGGCATCCGCGTCGCGTTCACGGACCGTTGGATGCGTGATCGAAAGCGTTTGTAACAAAAAAGACATTTGACCCTTTAGTTCCGAACGCTTTTGTGTGTTTGTTTTTTGTTCGGGAGCTCGTAAAAGCGCGTATCCCGGCATGAGCTCTTGGCATGGACAGTGCTAAAACGGCATTTTGTTATCGGCTATTTTCTTTTTCCAGACAGCGCGTGCAGTGAACATCGCGCACTATACAAAAATAAAAATAAAAAAGCTATATAGGAGACGGGTTGTTAACCGTGTCGCGTAGCTCAGTTGTAACGCCTCCGCTTCGCACGCAGCAGACCCAGGTTCGACTCCCGCGGGCGGTGGGCGATCTTTTTCAAGGATCTGACAACATCGACGACGGTTCCCACTACGAACGCCAACTACAAGGACGGCAACAGCTACAACTACTACATCAACAACTATACTACAACTACTAAAACATCAACAACGAAGGTAATTTCAAGCGGTGGGAAAAGCCTGTAACAGCTACCGCTGAAAAATAAATACGTCACAGGGGTGGTCGGGTAGTACTGTCACTGTTGTGGCGTACGGATATGAACAGGCCTGTCGCCGAAGAAAACGGGCACACGCAGCGCGTCGCTGTCGTCGCGACGTCCCAACCTGCGCTTGCCGAAGTGTCCGTCAACGGAAATGCTAAATAAAGTAACGGCAAAACAGCTCTTCTACCGTATTTTGTTGAATAGCTTTGTTTTCTCCAAACAAGGGGGAAAAGGAAGGTAGAGAAAAAGGCTGCCATTTCAGCTTGACGAGGCCGTCTGCCTCCCTTACAGTACAGCGCAAAACAGGACATCTGCAAATGCACGTGCAGAACCAAACAAATTAATCAGAAACACCTGTATCAGATTAAACGCGATTGAAAATAATACTAGTTAGGTCTAAAAAGACTCTTTCACATTTTCATCCTGATGAATAAACGATATCGCTCGACCACCAGGAGTTCTTTAATATTTCTCTCAAACACCCGAAAAAAAACAAGAAAAAAAATAGTTTTTTTTTGTCTTCAATTTTATTTAACAGAGGAAACTTGATAATCAAATTGCTGCTTGCTATAATTGGTTCTAACTTTAGGTTTTTTCCTGACTTTTTTTTTTTTTAGTGCACGTTTTGAGTTATTTTTGGGCTTAGGTATAGCTTCTCTTTTTGAATAAGCTGAAGTATTTAAAGTAATACATTTTATTAGCTCTTTGCATAGTGCATTTTTCAAACAGTGAGTATGTACGCAAGTTACTCTGAAAATTATCGAGCATGCGAAGTATCCGTTTTTGAAGGACTATTATTGTATTATAGTTCGTCATAGTTGTGGTACCCCGTACTAATGCAACGTATGATATTTTTAGTAACATAAATAATAATATAACACCTTTTTTAACCATAGAGGGAGTAGGTTATGAATTCTATACATACATTCTTATTGATTTAGATAGTTCAGAACAAAGCTTCAACCAGTTGAAGTCCTCATTAAACTATATATTTAGGCAGTTTCGTTCTTTGACCTGCTCTAAAGGCATTCCGTGAAACTTAATAAGTATAGAAGACTTATCTTGTTTTTTTAGTTAAACAAAATACTATGTATTTAGTTTTTTTTTTTGAGCCTCAATTTGCAATGTGTTACGCTTAAGCCAGCTTGTCAGCTTTTCCAAGTGATCGTTGGTCACCTCCGCTGCTGCGCCACCTCCAATTCCAGTGAACCATAGAAATTAAAACGCTGGCTAGGTGGCGCTAACCACCACCCGATTAAAAGGATTGAGCCGTATACATCTTCCATTCATTCATCCGTTGAACAGTTGTGACGCCATCGGGTAGAAATTAAAAGATAAAACAAAAAAATCGGTAAAACAATCAATAAACAAAAAGAAACTAGAAGTTTTTTGTTGTTTCTAAGTTTAAAAAAAGCAAAAAAAAAAAACAATGAAGTCTAGATAAGGAGGCGTGTACCGTGAGAAACAAGAACGTTCATTTCTCCCCATATTATGCTGACACCGAAACACGCAAGCGAACGGAAAATCCCTCTGCCCCTATCGACTGGGGTACGCTTTAGGCTGCAGCTCATCTCAATTGCTAACGACGGTCAACGGGGAAAATCGTCCGTATCGAATGACGCACTTAGCGTTGTTTTTACACCCCGGAAAACCTACCCAACTTCACCCTACTAGTACTCACTAGCCCCATATATATTTTTTTATTTACGAACATCCCTCCATCGGACTATGTGGTGTGTATGGTGTAGTGTATGCGAAGAAGAAGCCACCCTCGAAAGGTCTTATCTGGCGCATAGCGCAAATATTCGCTGGCGCGAGTTTTTCATCGGACTTGTACGACTGATACAATTTGAATTTTAACTCTTTCTCTCGACACCATGCGTGCATTCAAATTGACATATATTACACACGTGTATCTGTATGTGTGTGTGTGTGCGCGTTTATGTGTGTGTTTGTTATTTTCTTTCTGCTATACTTCTTGTTTTCTTACATTCAGTTCAGTGTAAGTTCATATTGATCGAAAGGCATGTTTCTTTGTTAATATTGTAAAGCTTTTTTGTTGTTGTTTTTTGTTCGGGACATTTGTCAAGTTTACGCGCGACCTTTGATAATGATTAAGGTGGATTCACCCGCGATTTATTTGTAGCCTTTTTCTTATAGATGGCACAGAACGTTTCCGGTACAAACTAGTATCTTTCATGGTTTTCCCTTGTGGGCCAGCACCCAGGCCAAGATTCTAGCCTCAAAGCGCACTCAAAACGGTCCTACTTCTGCATTTTATTGAACACCTTCAAAATAATCAATACACTGGCGCATTCCTGAAGCTCAGGTGTGTGGTGAAATTTGTCCATTGAGTGAATAGCAGGAGTATAAAAGTACCGTGAGACATAACGTCGGAAATTTTTAAACTCTTTATAGCTCAAAGAAAAATCCGGTATTTACCTTTTCTTGGAACTATGTTATATTCAACGAAATATGTTTTGAAGTATAATTTATTCCTTACAACGTGTGTTCGAACTCGGCTGGCTGAGAAACGTCTATGGTCATCATCCAGACTCCAGCCTCAGTGCCTTCCTCGGCCCATTCACGGCACGTCTTCGTCTCTAACAAGACCACATATTCCTGTGTCCAGCTCGCATCCTCTGGCGTGCATTGGACCCTCATACGCGTGCTAAGACCGCCTCATAAAATGCGGAAGATGTGCACAGGCTGCCTTCCGCTGACGTCACGTTTTCATTGTTGCCAGTAGAGACCGCGATCACTTTGAAGACACGGTGAGGACCAAACATGTAAATTCAATGACATAGCGAAAAAAATGCTTATTTTGGTCCAATATTTAAGGTACTATTTCAGCGATGTTTGTTGGTGTGTTTAGCGAATTTTCAGGCAAATCGGGGATCACGAAGAAAACGCCGGAGAGACAAGGACTATTTTTCTTTTAAGTTAAATGTCGAACGTGAGAACCTACTGCCGATTGCTCAGGATCGAACGAAAGCTTCGGACACAACCAAATACGGGTATACCCAAAACGAAAGCGAAAAACAAAAAGTCAGCTACAGCACTTTTAAACAATCTAATGAACTAAAAAAAAAATCAGTTAGTTGTTTGCTTGTGTTTGTCCGGTTTCAGCGCGTCCCCCGAACGACGTTGTCCGTACACGTGATTTACGAGTCGCGAAAACTCTAGCCGTCGTTAAAGCGGGGGTGGGGCCGATCTGCCCCAGTTCTACCGTTGGGCCGCTTTCACAACCCGGCGCTTTTCCCCAACGAGTCTTCCACCTCCTCCTCGACGTCCTTCCCCGCCGTCTCTCCCCTTTTCAAGGTTTGCGGAGAGTGCGCAATGAAAGAGTACAGAGCGCGCCGTTCAGACAAGGGCTGGCAGCGCGGTGGAAGCTTCGCGTTTGTTGGAGCACTCACACGTCTACCTTTCGCCACGTGATCACACTCCCGCCCGCAGCCGCGCGCGAAGAGCGAGGTCAGGTGATGAGGAATAGGTGGTCGATTGGTCCGCACTGTCAGCTTAGGGGTGAACGAGGTACGGTGCTAACCACGCAGGCCTCTCGCAGATGCTGTGAGATAACTATACACCGCTCGCCGGCCATTTACAAAACCGCGCATATGCAGAAGCTAGAAGAAGTCGGGCGTGAGGGCGCATTTAGATTGTCGATCTGTATGACGGAGAAAAAAGGAGCGTCAAGGTTTGAACGTAATCCGTACGATCGTTCGTGAACAAGATGGCGCGAGCTCGGAGTGAGCGCGCGAAAGTTTAATCCGCTCAAGGATCCCCGTTTCGTTCTGGTCGGAAATTTCGTACCGTGCCCAAACGTGTTCTGGGGTGTGACGTCGTTCTCTGGACTTCAATTTGGCTAGCTGTCACTTTCTACCGGCTGTTCCGGAGAAAAGATCGCCGCGTACATCTCACACCGCTAAAATCAACTACGCGTCGCCGGACGCTGCATTCTCCGATCGCCGATAGCTCCGATGGCGATTTCAATAACAATACCGTGCATGCGCCAAGACGCCGGCAGAGTAACGGGTATCGTCAACGGAGATACATATCGGAACGATCTCCTCAAACTCCCTAATACGCAGATCTCAGATCGGACGTGGCCGTATTGATCAGACGTCGTGTTCCCTGGTAGCAGATAAAATACATATCCGAGTTACTTTTCTTTCTGTCTCCCTTCTCCACATGAAGAAAAATGAAGAGTGTGAATTGATTTCCAGAATTAATTTGTTTGCGGTGATATTTTTTGACGTTCAATTCGCCAAGCTCATACAGAACACTGCAGGTGCCATCGGCGCCTCAAATGCTCTGCGAGACAATAGCCGGCCAGGCATGTTTTAGAGTGTGTTTTGCTCGCACGCTTAAAGATAACGCGACCTATATAGGATAAACTGACAAATTGACTATTGTTCAGTACATCACACGGTTATTCGCTTCCCACGTACAAAATATATAACGGAAGAAAACGGTGAACGTTTTTGCGTCCATGTGTTCACTGGCTCTTTCCGTGCACAGCTCTGTACACAGTCACTCTGTCTGTACTGAGTATGTCCTGTGTCTGTACTGTCTGCACACTGCGCCGCGCTCTTATACGGACCTCAAAAGCAAGTGCCAATGCTTCTTGACGCCAACCTGTATTAGTAGAAAGCAAGTCTATACACTGAGTTAAACTCTCTCCATGACGATGGAGGAAGATCAAGGAATGAGCCAAAATTCTTCCATATTCTCGTACAGCAAAAATATGTTGCAGTACACAAAAAAAAAAATGCCATGCCATTGAACGGCAGGAAACGAAAAAACAAAACAACCTGTTGAAACACGCGAGACGGATTCCGAATCACGATATCACCGATGGAGCATTAAACGAACCGCAAATATCGACAAAAAAAATACGCTTACGAAGAAAAAAAGAAAGTTAGAACGAACGCCCAGCACGCCAAGAAAAGAGGGTAAGTGAGGTAGGACACGTAGACGCTTCCGTCAAACAAACCGGCTCGGTCTCAATGTTGAAAAAAAAAACTGTATTCAAGGGGTGAACGAAGGTTGCGGGGCGAGACAGCTCAC
Source organism: Ixodes ricinus (assembly GCA_037355805.1). Taxonomy (NCBI): domain Eukaryota; kingdom Metazoa; phylum Arthropoda; class Arachnida; order Ixodida; family Ixodidae; genus Ixodes; species Ixodes ricinus. The sequence goes on from JAZHYW010005891.1 coordinate 80,957, forward strand.
TTTCTATTCCGATATTTCTTTTTCTGTCTCCTTTTCTCTTTGATTACTCGAAAATATTTTCGACGTAAGCTTCCTTTTTTTTTTTACCTTGGGTGGAAGGTACGTTTTTGTTAGACAAGTCTGCTTTTCGTCACATGATCACAGGGAGAGAGAAAGAGAAAACCTTTATTCAAGCCGCCCATGTCCGGGCAGTGGTTACTGGAGGATCGGTGGCCGAGTGTGCATGGGGAATTCCTCGGTGAATTTGGGGCGGTTTCGGAACGCTGTTTTGTTGGTACCTTCTTGGGCGTGCAAGCGCTCGCTCGCATCCATCGTACTAAAGGCGTGAGCATGGAGCGCTTCTGGATCACTCCGAATCTCCACCGAGGGAATTCCACATAAGGCTGCTAGCGCACTGCAGCTCGGAGCACGTAAAACAAAACCTCAAGCTGCTAAAGAAAAAAATAAATGGGGTGTGAACTTAGTCTGACTCAACGGAAGACTAGTCTCCCAGCTGCAGACGAGAAATTTAGCCAGTACAGTATATATAAACCGCTAGCCTGGGGTCTTTAACGTGCACCACGCAGTAGTGATACACGACCGCACGCCGGTACGATGCTCATCCATATCTAGACGGGCAGGGATGGGGATTGGACCCGGGATCCCTTTTTCTGCTGCAGCAGTGAGCTTTCGCTCCACCTGCTCCGAGCTGGTGTGCGCCAGCCCACTGGACCACCGATCCTCCCCCCTCGGGCTGCAGAACTCGGGGATCCTGGGTTTAATCCCCACCCCTGCCCGTCTTGATCTGAACGATCATCGCACTGGCGTGCGGTCGTGTATCACTACGGCACGGCGCACGGCGCCCACAAGACTGCAGTCTAGCAGGTGTACTGCACTATTTCTCGTGTACAGCGGTACATTAGAAATACGGGAGGGTGGGTGGGAGGTTATTGAGCCTCAGACGCCCACTGGGGCTCACTAACGTCCCGCTGTGTAAGCGTGCAGCAATTTAGGTGACCCCGCTCCCGCCCTTAGCCACGCGGAAAGAGCGTGGTCATGTGATCGAAGGGAGGCAGTTGATTGGTCCGGCGAGCGAGTAGCTTCCACAACCCTGTCAGCTTGGGCGGTATACATCTCCCCGCAGACGCCACCCGGGCGGGCGAGCGGCAGACTACAAAGGAGTGCGACGACGGAACTGCCCAGACGAGATTCTCGGGGTCACAGCTGGGTGTGGGGCGTTGGCTGGAAGCGACAGCACTCCACGTACTATACTTGGAATGAGACTTTTTTTTCTCCCCGGGACAGGGTCCCCGCGAATCATCCGTGAAATCCCATGAAAAGAAAGCAGCACCCAGCCGTTTCTGGGGTTGCACGCAAGAAAGCCTATACTATACTTCAGTTCCTCTTACCGCATTCCACGCTCTCTCACCGGGTGGGTCAATGCCATCCCCGTGACAATCCCCACGATATCAGCTCGTTGCAAAGGAGAAGGAAAGCCATGAGCGGACTGCCTCGAGCGGTGACGGCGGCCAACTGATAGACCTTTCCGCCCCTTAGCCGTCTGCTTGACGTATTGTGAAGTTCCGATGAACTGCGTGTGAGATTATCCAGGAATCGCAGACGAGGTTGGCGCTGCATGGTTTAACCTCTTTTGCAATTTCAGAAGGCAGAGAAGGCAGGAAGAGAGTGAAATGATGTGATCACCCTCTTTTGTGTTCGCTTTGTGTTATGTGCATTCTGAGCCCCTAATAAAAAGAGAGAATGAATCGTGCCGCTTTCAGGATATACGAAACGTTCGAGTTGGTACTAGAGCACATCGGAGTAGCCCTACAATTTCCTTCGTCGCGAAGTCTCGTGGTATTTTCGGAAAAGGTCTATTGGTTTGGTTTCATATCTGAAGTGTTGTTGATTCCTCCAACGCTTCTGCTACAGTCGTGTCTTATAAGTATGGACACGACACCTCTGTTTGCCGCGAGTTAGAGCTCTGCATTGGCCTGGCCCAACCCAAAAGAACTGCTTGAGCGTCAATTTGAAGTTGTAAAGGGGATCGGTGGCACGAGTGGGCTAACGCATCTCAGCTCGGAGCGTGGAGTTAAAGCTTGCGCTGCAGACTCTCATGGGTTCGATCCCCACCCCCGCTCGTTTCGATCTGGATGAGTTTCGCAACAGCACGCGCTCGCGGAATCGCTACTGCGTGATGCACGTTAGAAACCCCAGGTTAGCGATTGTACTGCACTGGCTAAATTTCTCATGCACAGCTAAGAGACAGGTGACGCGTTGGGGCGTACTAGCATCAAGGCTGTATAAACATACGAGCAACGCAATTTTAATTTGTACACCCCACTCCTTCTCTCGTCGCAAGTCCCACAGAGAGTTGTCCCCGAATGCACCAAGAAGTAGACAGAAGTGGAAACTATACTGCTTCCTGTTCAGTTCCTGATATTGCACAGCGTTTTCCGCATCTAAATTCCCGAGTCTGGCGGTGTGCACACATACGACATGCGCGGCATACGTTTCCTCGTTTACGAAGCCAGTATAGGACCCTATTTTATTCTTTTTTTTTCACGCAATTTTAATGCCCAGCGAGTAATTGAGACCTTGTTCCGATCCCATACCTGCTAGGTATTCACCCCCTATACTGTTGTAAGCCTGCCAAAAAAAAAATTAACTTTTTGCAGCTAAGGAAACGGTAACAGATAAGATAGAACCTGACATGCATGAGGTGCCCCAGTGTGCCTCCCTTACTATCATCATTATTGACCTTGAAACGAATTCACGTACCCACTGAACCTCCCACTTTATCTCCGACAATAAAACTACAACCAGTCCTTTTACGTTCGTGTAGCTTGTCGGCCACGAGTTCCGCGTTAGGCGATGAGAACCGAAACGTTTCTTCTCGGCTTGCATGCTGTCTCCAGCTGATTAAAATGGAGTGTGGTAACAGCGTAGGCGCAGCGCTGAATGCAGCACACAGTGACGGCGTTAAACATCTATGGAAGCAAAACTAAACGCCCCGTACTATTCGCGTCGACTACTGACGCGCTCTTTTACCCGTTTTCTAGGAGTGAAAAAAAAAACTATATTTCCGCGTTCGTTTTCACTCAGCTTTTTTTATATTTATCACAATTCTAACCAGCGAGGTTTCACTCGTTGCTTTGGTATTCTGAGGAAGAAATGAGAAGCCGAGGGAAATACGGGGCTGTTGAGAGTATTGGGGAAATTTGTTTTTACTACGATGATCCCTTGAAGAGCTTTTTTGCGGCGTTACAAAAGATACGGGCGCAAGTCCGGCCCTTCGGAAAACGCTTTTCTTGCGCGAGCACTTGCGAAGAAAAATATTCAGCAGAGTGATGATCTAACACCGATACCGTTGCCTGTAGCCGATGACAGGTTAGAAGTGCAGGACAAGCCTGTCCCCTCAGAGCACTCACTCCACTCGACTTCTCTCCGGCATTTTGCTCTGCTAAAGCGGAAAAAGTAGAAGGCTCTGAGGGAAAGCCTTGTCTTGCACTCTTAACCACTTAACCTGTCACCGACTGTTCGACCGTAGTCATTAAAGTCATTGCACCAAGCACAGCATGCTGTCTCCTCAATGAGGCCTTCATCTGCAGCTTACTTCGCTATAAATAAATAAATTTTATTTATTTATTTATTTATTTATTTATTTATTTATTTATTTTACCCTAAAGACCCTTTCGGGCATTAGATAGGGGAAAGGGCGGAGGAAAAGCCGGGGGAAAGGGGGGGGGCGAAAGGCAAAGTAGCAAGAACATTATGGTCAAGTAAATAAAAAATCAGTTGTACTTTTGGTACAAACAAATCTGAAGAAACTATATATACGAACACACAAAATAAAAAGCAAAAATCACTTAGAGGAACGCAACAGTCCAAGACAGAACTTCATATGTCGTTATGCGCAGTGCAAGTTCGTCTGCCTCTTGCACAAGGGTTGCGATGATGTCAGAACGCCGAGCTCTTATTGGCTGATCAAAAGAAAATAGAGGGTAGACCTCAAGGCATCTAGCATTGAGGTCTACCCACTATTCTTTCAATCAAAGCCAATCAGAGCTCGGTGTCATTTTGACGTCACCGCAACTACCGCGAAAGAAGCAGACAAACTTGCACTCCGCATATGCCGGGTAATACTTTTTATTCGAAACAGATTTTTCATTAAAAAAAGGCGTCTTTACAACCACTTGAATACCGTCTTCACTGCATGTCTCTTGAGCTCGGCGAACATTTCGAAGGGCGAACAACCGTCCCAGTCTGGAGAGTAATTAACAACGTGCGTATTAACTTTGTATTGAGTAAAAATAGGCATATGGTTCCAAATTAGACTGTTGCTGAGCATTATCCAAAACCCCCAATAATTTTTAGAAATACTATGAGCGCGTGGGAAGCGTAGTGGTGCGCTAAAGGTACCACTCGTACAACAGTAAGGTACAAAGCTGGGGTTACGATAAGAGACGGAAAAAACCGCGCGGGCGACTTATTGCACCTCTAGCCTTGCTCCTGCTACACGAGTGGCAAGTTTAGCGCACTCTCGAACTTCTCACGCGCTCAGCATTTTTCAAAGGTACTGATTTAGTGGTTTTAGATGACGCTCAGTAAATTTCTAACCAAAATGATCTGTTTGTTTTCAATAATTAAAAAATTATTTAACGAAGTTTAGTTAATTACTTACCAGACTGTGACGATTGTTCGCCCCTCAAATGTCCGCCGAGCTCAACACTCTAAAAAAGCCTGTGCGACTACTTTCCGCACAACACTCGGAGAGCTAATCACCGCAACTTATGGAGGAAGCTCAGCGAATAACGATGCCGAAACAAATGTTTAGACAAAAAAAACGCAGTCTGAGTTGTGACATTAAGCAATGCAAAACGTTACGCTTGCATTGCTTAATGTTGTCACAACTCAGACTGCGTTTTTTTTGGTCTAAACTTGTGTTTCGGCATCGTCATTCGCTGAGCTGCCCCCGTAAGTTGCGGTGATTGGCTCTCCGAGTGTTGTGCGGGAAAGTAGACGCACGGGCATTTTTTAGTGTGAAGGAACATATAGACCAACTCATGTTTACAAACAAACCGGAGTTCCCCTACCGGACGCCACAGGCGCCTTGCATGCGCGATGGAGTGTGGGCAAGAAGCTCGCCGTCGCCCATAAACAAACCATTGGAAGGCGATGTTGTCGGCGTTAATGTGAGTCCCCTCGCACTTTTTCACGTTAGAATTGTTGATTCTACGTCTTCCTGGCAATGTCTGACTACTTGAACGGCCTCAGCAAAATTACCGAGGCTCGTTACACCGCAAAACTTCGCTTGAATAATGTGTCATGCGGTGATCCATTCCACGTGGACGCCGCAGAATGGACGCTAAAGCCTGATTTATATGATGAGACTCCGCTCGCAATTTTCAGTCGCGACGTCGCTCGGGCTGCAAAAGCGTGAACCGTAGCTGAGATGGTCGACGTCGATACGGAAAATCGCAAGCAGAATTGGATCAAATGAATCAGGAATAACATGTCGATGATGGCCACTGGTGAGTGCTGATTGTTGGGCAAGTTGGTATTGTACGTGAGAAAACATGATTTCACTTTAAGACAGGGACAGAGGAGGAACAGACACCACGGAGCATATGACCAGATTCCTTTTTGTGGTGTCTGTTCTTCCTGTGTCCTTGTCTTAAAGCGCGGCCACTGGTAACAATGATCACCATCTCCTTGTATACTGTTTACACCGAGCTTGCTTACCCCAACCAACCTTCAAACTTAAAAGTATTTTGAGGCCTGCACTTCTTATCGCAATTACTGGGCCAACGTTTGGTATATGGGACGATGTCGTCTGAAAGAGGAGACGACAAGCAGAAACGTTTGAAAGAGCAGATTATAGTCCGAACAATCAGGCGGTTGTTCGAACTTGAAGACGCACTGAACATAGTCCGCAGGTGGTCCGTACAAATTGACGGTTTTCCCGCGTTCATGTTGGAACAAAACGTATAAATCTGACGACCACAAGTATCCATGAATTCCACACAAAGTGCTTTCCGCCCAAGCCATCGTGGTCCGACGGTGTCTGGTTTTTCCTTTTCACGGCACATGTCCACGTCTCGGACGAACCGAGCACATGAAAAATAATTTTCAAACCTTTCTCGATTTTTTTGGTAAAGCCCCAGTCCCGGCGTTTTGACGAGAAGGCGGGTTTTTGTCTGGTTTCTCTCAAAACAACGCAGGAATGCACGTCCCGCATGGTGACTTGCGCCCACATCCCCACACCGGAAGTGCGCTCGACGTTCCACCACCGCGCCGTGACGTAAAAGAGTTAAGTTCGTGTATAGTGAAGACGGCATTCACGTAGCGGTAAAGACACCCCTTTTTTAATTGTTTGGAATGCAAAATACCACCCGGTTTTATTTAGAGCACCAATGAACATCTCGGGTGAAGTTATCAATGCGGCTTCCCTGGGCAGGTTGTTCCATTCGGAAATGGCAGGAATGAGAGGGGCGTTTTTAAACTAGTACGTGCAAGGATATGTGAAACTTTAAATTGATGATCAACGCGAGATGAAATACGCGGAACCGGCTGGATGCACGAGGTCCTAAAAGTAATGATCCAAGATAGAGCTTGTGAAAAAAATGCCATGCGCTGCGTTGAAAATCGGAATAACATGAGCAAGTTTCCAATCCTCTGGCAGTTGTCCAGTGGTGAGGGAGTGTTGAAACAGCCGGCTCAGTAGAGCCTCAGAAACGGGTTTTGTTAATTTTAAGAGCTTTGTAGATATTCTGTCGGGACCTGGGCTGAAGTTAGTGCGCATTCGAAAAGTCGCACACTCAACTCCGTAACCAAAATGACAGTTATTGCTCATAATATTTTTTGGTTGGCGTTGACATGGTAAACGGACATAGAAACTCTTCCTCCTCAGTAAAAACACTGCTGGAAAAAAATATACAAAACCAGCAGCTAATAGATCGATCTCACAGCCAGTTTCATTACGTTACCGCTGCCGCCACGCATCGTGGGAACTTTAGTCTTTCTGCACGCTCGACGACTTGGCGGGGGTCTGGACGAGCAGAGCAAGAGGCGGCACGAGTTGTCTCGTGAACTGGCGCCTGCCTCCGATGGACTACAGTTATGGCGGCGTCACGCATGCGTAGAACGCTTAGTGAGATCGGTCTATCAATCTGGACTGTGTATTGATCCGTCACCACAATTAATGCATAGCAATACAGGCGTCGGATTTAAACATACTACCTTCCAACATTTTTTTTTTTCAATGGTACAACGGAGTATTAGCGACGTGCTAGATCAAAAGCGTTGCTGCGGTCGACCTCTCACGGTTGGCCAAAAGCCAGAATAAAAGCTGGTGAGATCAAGGCGAGGCGAATTTCGGTCCTGGCGTCACGGATGGAAACCATCAGAGGGCTTAACCGAAACATCTCGGCGCCGATAGCACTGCACGCAGCTTGCGAGGTGGAGCAAGTATTTCCTGTGCCTGAAACAAGCATGGCGAGAAAATTGAAGATGGGATTTCAAAATACTGTACCCACGATACCGGTTGCGATGGAGGGTTCCAGTCTGCCTTTATCCGGAACTAAGGAGGCAACCCGTTCACGTCGCCTTCCCCCGCTGACTGCTAATGGTCCCGTTCCCTGGCGCTGGGAACAGTGTCCCCCAAGAACTCGCCGGATGGGCTGGTGCGCGACTGCCTGCGGACTCACGGGCGTGAGCTGACTGGTCAACCACCGCCCGCTGTGGAATGGCGAAGCAGGCTTCACCCTCCCGTCACGTTTGAATTTCCAAGTCGGTCACAGAGGGCATGTAGCAGGCGGTTGCTACCTGATCCCCACGTGGACAATCTAGATCAATGTCAGCATCTCTCGTGGCGAAAGGGCGACCGCACGGCAAGGGTCTCCCTCCGGACTGCTCTTTCGTTTCCTCCTCGGCATCCCGCTGGTGCCCCATGAGCGCAAGTACGCGCAGCGTGCAGATGAAAGCAACTTCGGCAGCCCTTCAATTAAGTTAGCTCAGGGGATGGCTGGGCAGCACGTGACGCGTGGCGGTTCGTGCCGTCTCGTGCTCTACACCGCGCAGAGCTCCAGCGAGGCTGTCGCAAGTGCAGAAGGACTAACGTTCCCTCGATGCATTGCGGTAGCGTAGTCAGACAGGATGGCGAGATCGGTCTATTGAAAGAATTCAACCGTATTCATCCATCTATGTATTTATTTACAGAAATCGCTCCTTCGAGAGGTTTTGTTAGAGAACGCGCGTGTACACCACGAATGAGGGTACATCTCTGATTGAAGACATTTTATGGTCGCTCGTGAGTTTGAACGAGCATGTGTTTATATATCAATATCACCAACCATTAATTCCGGAAACAGTGGATTGCACCTGCTCGCTCACATGAGCAGAGACATGGCGGCGGCTGGAGCAGAGTAATGGTACATGCGCCAAGAAACCAAGGGAGAGGGGGGACGAGACCGAGCAGAGTCGTCAGTACTCCGAGCTCTGGTTTCAAGGATTGGTGGGTAGACGTAAAGCTAGCTGCCTTTGTCTCCTCTACACTCGTCGAACGCGCTCGAATGCAAGAGCCAAACGCAGGACGCCGGCGTTCCGCGTTCTAACCCGTTGGACGAGTGCAGTGGAGACAAAGGCAGCTAAACTAACTTTACGTCTAGCCACTGATCATTCCAGCCAGAGCTCGGCGTTCTGACGTCGCCGCTCGCTCTTGTCTCCTCCTGTCCCTCGGTATCTCGAAGCACGCTTTAGCTACTCTAGAGTCTAGACTTGACGAGCAGCTGCCATGTCTCTGCTCATGTGCGAAACCACGTGCGGTACCAGTTTGCTCAAACTTAACTTGACCGTACGAGAAATGTCAAGAAGCTGAGGTTTCTTTTAAAAATATATGTGTCTTCTCAGAGCACCGAAATATGAATCTAAGGACGCTTTTCAGGCAGCTGTGCATGGGCGCGGCCATAACCGACCTTCCGTTTTTGTTTACTCTTTTTCCGCTCACTTGACTTCATCATTGCCAAAGCAGGACGGGTTAATGCCCCTTTAGGTGCTACTGTGTCCTGCTCCCTAGCATTGGCCTTTCTGGAGACTCGTCAACACGCCGCTTCAGTGGCTCGGCATCTCGGTAAGCCAAGAAAAGGTCGGCAATGGTGGCTGTAATCTGGCGCGTGTCTAAAGCGTTCCGATATAGTACGTTGGGCCCTCACCTAAACTGAACCCGGAAAAGATTGTCGGAAGCAAGTAATTGATGATCTTTATGCAGACCTGTTTGACCGCTTTGAAGCGAGCCGTGACACTTTGCTAGAGAATACCTCCTCAGATACTTGTCATTAAACCTGTCACCGGTCAGTTTGTCTACGCCAACGCGCTGCCGCGATGCACCCAGGGAACTTTAGCACGAAATGGCACGAGCTATCTCGTGCAGTGCCGCCTTATTCCCAAGGTTATGGCGGCATCATATATGCGCCTAGCGCTCGGTAAAATCAACCTATTGTCACAAAGTTTTTTTTTTAATATAAATACTTTTATTATATAACCAACAGCGGCTCGCTTGTTGTCGAGTTTCAAGGTCCCATTAATATTTCAGCTCACATTTTTTTTTCCCCTTGTCTCTTTTTACAGCGTTTCGATAAAACGGAAACACACATATGAAATACAGAAAGTCCGATGAGCGCCCGGAGGGGGGCTCAGGATATATATCGCTCATCTCCATTCGCCTCCCGGAGGAACCGGTCTGCGCAACATTGTTAACACCGGTAGCAGAGCCGACTGCCAAGAAACACGAGAGAAGCGGCAGCCTCCCGTGACTGAAAATAAGCAGCGAGTCGGAGAACAGCATCTCGTAGAGCTGTTCACGAGCACACCACCCGCGTTGCTGCAGCCGCTAACCACACGCACACACACACACACACACATCGGTGATTGCGCTTCCCGGAGTGCATGTGCAAGTTGGGTGCCCTTCCGCCTCCCCATCCATTCGTTTTGTGCTAGAGAGATTCGGTAGTCCGCCATGCCTCACAGTCTCGAACCTCGCAACCTTGAAGCCGCGACTGCCTTTTAATTTTTTTTTCTTTTGGCTACCTTGTCGGCGTGTTATCCAGGGCACGCACTATCGCACACTTCCCGCTCTTCTTTCTTGTGTCGCCAATATTACGCCCTACATTTTGTTTTTTTTGGCGAGTTCCATCGATTTGTTTGTTTTGTTTTGTTTTTTGTTAACCGCTGGGAATCTGATTTCGAGACTAATCCCGCCTTTAAATGCTAATCGAACGCTGTTTAATTTCTTTTTTTCTGCGCGTATGTGTGTTGCCAGAATTTTTTTTTTTTTTAACAACGTTACTGAATGGATAAGTACGTGCTTCGTACGTTTGAAGGTTTTTTAGGTGCGGAAGTAATAGGCCGTAGTGCGGAGGAGGAGGAGGAGGAGGCATTTGTGCATTCTCCTTTGCGTTAATGATCGCCGCGTCCTTCGGATCAAAACAGGAAATCGATAGTGCCCTCAATGTACGTTCCGCGTGCTCCACTGCGCGCGCGTGCAACAAACGAACAGAAACTATAAATTACCCGTCGTTACCGATGCCACTTAAGCGCACACATAGTATCATATAACCCATCGGGGGCATCCCACCGCCAAGTTGTATCCGCATAGATTAGGCAACACCTATAACGAAAAAAAAAGATGAAAAGAGTAGCTCATTTGTAGGCTCAGAACCGATATATCTTCTGAGCGCGATGTACTCGAGGACAGTTTTAGATCGGCTTAACCGAATTAAACGCAACCTATCTTCATTTTACAGAAAACTCGAAGGTTGAGGTGGCGGTTCATGATGTATTAGTGCGGAACGCAAGTTCGTCTGCGTCTTGCACAGGGTTGCGATGATGTCAGAAGGCACAACCCTTACTGGCTGATTGAAAGAAAAAATAGTAGGTAGATTTTAAGGCATCAAGCATTGAAGTCTACCCACTATCCTTCCAATCAAAGCCAATCAGAGCTCGGCGTCGTTCTGACATCAGCGCAACTCCTGCTCAAAAAGCAGACCACTTGCTCTCCGCATAAATCTCGAGAAGTTGCTAAACTCTCGCTCACCTTATGTAGTACTGCAGGAAAGGCTACAAGCGCGAGCTCCTTGCTCTATGGCACACCCTCGGCGGCACAAGCTCTCGTGCACCAAGGGCAGCTGCCAACGCTATGAGCTCGCGCTTCTAGCCTTCGCTGCGGTACAACATAAGGTGAAACGGAGTATAGCTGCTCTTGTCTCCGCAGCACCCTTCGAACGCGTTCCAACGCCAACGCTGAACGCCGGACGCCAGCGTTTGGCAATCGAACGCCATTCGACGAGTGCAGTGGGAACAAAGGCAGCGTGCATGGCTGCCAGCTTTAGGTTTTCTCCTCTCCCTCGGTTTTTTTCCACATTAACCTTAGAAAGACTGTAAGCGGCGTCGGTACATAGAGGCGACAGTGAAGAAACAGGTCTTCGCCGTGAAAAGTGACGCTGCGTCAGAGAGTCAAAATGAAAAACTCACGATGAATTGAGGGGCGGCCGTGTTTGTGTGAGGAATCTTGCGGATCGGCTAATACCAGTGACGTCAATATGGCCGCGCGCAACCGGTCGGCGGGTTCTGTTTCCTAAAGTAGACACACGCAGACTTGCGTTCTCTAAGAGAACTCGGGGTTCAGATTATCGCCTCTAAGTTTATCAGTCGCTACTTTTTCGTTCAGTGCTATAGTACGAGAGCGCCTTCGGCGCTGTCATGCTAGACGCGAAATTCGCCGCCAGAAATAACTGTCATTTACCACTTCACTCTTCCAATTGTTTTGTTCGAATGTGGCGTGAAAGCCCGACCGACAATCGATTTCGTACTGTCAAACAACAATCGGTGAATCAATCAAGCTGATTTTTTTCTCGCGCATTCCCACGAAACCAACTTTTGAACAATAGATTCAAAGCATACCCGTTCTGAGAACAAGAGCACTTGGCCATGTGCTCGAGTAATTCATAAATGTTACAAATCATTGCACGAAACGTAAAACTGACATCCGTCTCGGCGACGGGGGCCTGCGTTCGATAAACTTTATAAGAATAAAAAGGAAGACCGGCCGAACGGTTTGAGAGACGCTCTCCAAAGATGGAGCCAATGATCCGCGTAATCACCCGACGTTCAGTTAATTAGGAGGACTCCATCTGACTGAAAGTAAATTATATGTGCGGCATTAACTTTGCGCGGCGTAAACGAACGAGGTCAATCTTGAATGATCCGATCGATTAGTTTCGATTTCCGGTGCCTCAATTCAAGAAACGCGAGGTGAGGCCCAATGTGATCACGTTTCCTGCTCCGTGATTGGCTCTTCCGCGTTCCTATCGGCTAATGCCGCACTCTGATTGGCTGAGGAGCGCTTTCAAAGAGATGCTCGGGACACGGCACGCCCCGTGTTTCTTAAGTTGGCGCTGACTATGTGGTCCCTTATCTTCGTCCTTGATCGCTCTCGTAATCTTAGTATCGGGAAGCAGATCGCAGTATACCGCGATGCAGCTTCAGTGATTTAGATGCAACAAACGCGACTCACGAGTGTTAAGACGTATGTATACCGGGAGCGCAGAGTCCAAGGCCAGCCGCTTGGAGCTTCCGAAAGGCTACCGCGAATGCTTGTCGATTAATCTCTCCCGCTGTCCGTGCCGTAGGCGGATGCTGTTGAGAAAGCCGACAGTTTATGTATATACATAAATTAATCTCGGCTCAATTTTGAGCACGATTTGGCCACTCTTGTAATCAGACACGGCAGTGGAGTTTTTTTTTATTTATGTTTTTATTTTTACGTAACTTTCATTATTTAAAGTTATGACACAGGCAATAAAGATGATAAATGTAAGCGTTCCGCTTTAAATTTCTAAACGTTAAAAACGAAAGCGGCACTTTTTCTCCTTTTTTTTTTAACCTCGGGTCTGAATATTTGTGCGAATTAATCTCGTGCATAGAGTACGTTGTTACCGCCCTAGACAGTAAAGTCCCTCTATCCTGGAAAAAGTGGTGCCATTCATTGTTGTAGAAATGCTCGAGGACACGTGCCGCGCACCACTTCTGGGAAGAACATGGCGTCTGAAATCTAGCCCAGTGCTGTGCTGTGCCGCCATGATCTTCCCAAGGGCTGCGACGTTGCACGTGCCTCGTGCATCGACGAGCCTTGCGCTACTTTTGGAACATGAAGGGGCTTTACCCAGGCAGGCGTTTGATGAGGCCTTTTTCGAAAAACACGTTTTGATTGTCAGGGTAAAATAACAAAGGCCCGTTCTCAAAGTTCCGTATAGCCACTTACGGCGAGTTCGGACCGCGTGTCAGCGTAGCATCCGTGCTTCTGCGTGCAAAGCCCACTCCTCGACTCGCTCGAAATACCGCGACAACTAACGAATGCAGTAAGAGCTTCGGCTCCAGCACGCGCTCATTGCCTTCGGCCGGACTTCGGTATCACACAAGACATAAGCTCGAACTGGAGGCAGAGCGCCTAATAACTCTTTACCTTTCCAAAAAGAGCACGTGGCCGGTGCCATTTTGAGTGTTTGTGCGTACGGCGCGTGCTTTGCTCGCTTTCCGAAGCGACGAACACGCACGTGCTGGGCTGTGAAAGTCGCACGCTGGACTGTGATTTTGTAATCTTTGGAAAGGTCTATAGAGACGTTTTCTGTTTCCTGACGTTCTCAGCCACGTGGTATGCGCTATCTGGTATGGGGAACGAAAAATAATAAAACATTCCAACCCTGGAATATTCAACAAATTATAGGTGAGGCAAAAACAAGAATATGTGACAATCACGTATTTTTCGAAAATTATGTTTTACTGTATACCAGAAGTGACGACATTCAAGATGGCTGCGCCCTTGTGGAAAAGGAGTTAGTTATACGTATTTTTCACAATGGCCCAGCCATCTTGAATGTCGTCACTTCTGGTATGGCGGTAAAATATCATTCTTATATCTCCACACGGCTGTAAGGTTTTTACGAAAAATGCGTGACTGTCATATATTCTTGTTTTGCCTCACCCATAATTTCTCGCATACTCCAGGTTGAAATGTTTTATTATGTCTTCATCCCGCATAGCAGATACGGAGGCCACGTGACTGGCCACGTGACCCTCCGTCGCATGGGTGGTGCCTGGCATTTTACTTGAGTTAAGTTTTTCTGGAGGTCAATTTTCTTACGACATTTAATTTCGCAAATTATACGGGAGACAAACGTCAGACTCCAGTTGATGGGTTTTTCCGTTATCTTATATCCTCAAGGCGTTGTAAGGAAATGCCCGTTTAAGAAATAAATTGCTGAGGTCAACATTGTGAAATGCTGCTGATGAATACTAGAGCAGAACTGATAGTTAAAAAAATTCTTACTCGGTCTAGGATGGACCATGAAAAGATCTCTGGAGTACTTACTTTCTTCAAAGAAACCGATGGAGTCATTATCACTTCTTTTTGGCCGGTCGGCAATTTTCACAAAGCGTTGGTGTCCTCGAAAACCGAACAGTGAGCACTAAATTTGGGAGTTCATTTGTTATCTTCCTTTCAGGTCGTTGTTAGTCGGATCGTAGACCTCCTTTTTCACTGTGACTCCATGCATTAGTCTCTTAGTTAGTTTACTTTTATGGAAACCAGTATTATCGGGTACGTCCAGTACAGCCGTAGACATCCGTAATCCTCCCCAGCGGCATCATTTCAGTCGTTTCGCCGCCGAACCTCACTCTAAAAGCCCGTGCGCCTGCTTTCCGGGCACAACACTCGGAGAGCCAATCACCGCCTAGCGGAGGCAGCTCAACGAATGACGATGCCGAAACATATGTTTAGACAAACAAAAACGCAGTCTGAGTTGTGACATTAAGCAATGCAAGCGTGACGTTTTGCATTGCTTAATGTCACAACTCAGACTGCGTTTTTTGGTCTAAACATATGTTTCGGCAATGTCATTCGCTGAGCTGCCTCCGTAAGTTGCGGTGATTGGCTCTCCGAGTGTTGTGCGGGAAAGTAGACGCACGAACTTTTTTTAGATTGCTGGCCAAACAAACAACACGAGCAGATGACGGTGTTCGTTAAAAACGTCCACAACTTAGGCTCGTAACTACATCGTAGTTCTTAAGGGGGCCCATTACCACTGTATCCTTGGTTCTGCACCACAAGGGGTTCATTTATATCACAGAATTAAGCGAAAACGACATACCACATTAACACAGCCGCAAGCCCACCGAAACCGAAACCAACCAAATCGAAGCCACCTTTATGGCTCCGTGTGTGTCAGCGCCCTTTGTACAGAGATCAGGTAACTACTAAGATGAAAAGGTCTATAGAACGACCCTTGATGCTGATCATGTGGTACGTGGTGTTGTAACTTGTAGGGTTCCTGAATTGTGTTCGCCATTGTACGCGATTTTTACAGTTCCCAGTATTCACGAGACGCCTTGTTGTTGGACGTAATTTGCAGCAACGTCGGTTCGCAGCGCAGGCTCAGATCTACACTCGCGGGATCAACCTTCTCTGGCGTTTCGGAAGTGAAGACCGCGCGCACAGCTTTGGCCAAGCTCAAGGTGCGCGAGCGCACGGGTACTTATGCATAACTTTGACTGCACTGCCAGGAAAAGTTGTCCCCGAGTAAAGTTCCCATTCATCGACTGTCAAGAACAAGCATCTTGATTGGGCGAATGCAGGAGTATACGCGTTCAACGTCTATTCCACAACAATGGCGATCGTTGTTCCTGAAAGACGATAAATGAGAGCTTGTTACGAGCACGCGTTGTGAACCTATAAATTGTCAGCTTTCAAAATGGATCCGTGTTTTCCAGCACTATAGTCGAAAACGAATGTACGCTCCAGAAAATGTTGGTTTGAAAGGTGCTTTGTTTCCATGGTCGCTCTCCCAGCTCGTTGTCTCCGGACCCTGATTATTAGCTCTAACTACCGCATTTCAAAGCGTGGGCTTTTGGCAGCATCAGACCAGCTGTGAACGAAAAAACGGATCCATGGCCGGTTGTGTTGAGAAATCTTGAATCGCTAAATAGACTCCTTTCCAAAGTGCTGTCTGTTCGAAGTTTGTGGAATCCCTGCACAATGGTGGGTACAAGAAACACTACCGAAGAAGGAACACTAAGAAACGTTAATATTTCTACTTCATTACCACCTTACCTAGTTGTAGACTTGCACGTTGTGTGGTGTCGGTTAGCCCGCCATTGTGTAGTGACGAATGCTCTCTAACAATCGCCGCGTGACTTTCGAAGAGGGTTCATTAGCCGGAAGGGGGTTTTGTGCACAAACAGCTTGAGCCTGGTTCAGACAGTTGTGTTGGTTGCATTCAGAGCGACCGAAACGACAGCAACAACAAAATTAACGAGATAGCTGTTCCCCGTAAGGAACGTAGCAAACAGTGCAAAATGTAGCTTTGTGAAGCAATCATGAGTTACTGTTGTTCCGGTGTTCCGAACGTTGCGATCGTTTCGATCACTCTAAACGCAGGCGACGCAAATGTGTCAACTATACCTCTGTGTACTTAAAAAAATCGACATTTTTTTTTTTTAATTCTGAAAGAGCAGGCGAGTTGGTGTCTATTGAGCATAATGCTTAACCCCGAGTCTGGGGTGAAAAACAGTTAAAACAGTATGAAATCTCCCTTTTTTCTATATTGCATAATGTTTTAACAGTTTCTCCTCCCCGTCTCAGAGTTTAGCATCATGTTCTATATTTTATTCATTTTGTATTACTTCCTCAAGCATCATCTTTTGTCGGCTGTAGACACTAAATACCAGAAAAGTGTCTTTACGAGCGCTTGAAGTCACTATACTTTTTACCAATCAACTTCGCCGGGATCGACGTCGTCGTCTATATTTTATGGGGAGGCGCTTGGGTTAGAAACCTATTGTCAAAAAACCTTACAACTCGCTGCGCTTCCTACCCTTGTTCGTTTCGAGTTCTCCTGGGGCGGTTTGCTGATGAATAACGGCATCTCTCCCGGGCGGCTAAAATCTCCGCAAGAGGAATTTTTTGGTCACATGACCGGCTCAGAGGGTTGGAATTGAACCTACAGCGCTCCAACCGATTCCGCTCGGCAGAAATAAACCTTGCTCGTCGTTTTCCTTAATTCTCGCTTACCACGATCTTCCCCAAAAGTAACTTTACATTCCGCTCCTGTAGTACACAAACGGGATTCATTCAATTTACATTACAAGCCTGTTTACTTTTGTCTGCGCGCAAAAGCGGATCTCAATAACCGAAGCGAAAGCGAATTACGGCCTCATTTGCCTGTCTCAGCGTCAAATATTTTGTGCCGCATAGTCGAGGCTGCAGCGCAGCTTCCAGCAGTGCTCTCACGCTGTCAAAGCTACTTGTGCGGGCCCGTCGGTTCGTATGGCGTTTCTTTCGCACGGGAGTACGTGAGAATGACACGTAAGACGAATCTACGTGCTCTCGCAGCAGTGTTGAGCTGCAGCACTGCAGAAGGACGCTAGCCTTGACAACGAAGCAAAAAAATGATGAAAAGCGAGTTCTTTGTGTTTTTTTTTTACTTTGTTTAATGAAGCCGGTCACGTACGCGACCAACAAGATCCCTCTTGCGAAGATTTTTAGCCACCAAGAGAGACACCCGCATTCATCAGCAAACAGCCCCAGGAGTTTCTCCTCAATCTACCCTCCCCTGCCCGGAAGTGCGCTCAACAACCTCGTAGCAGGTGTCGGCTCGTTCCCCTGTCCAACGGTTTTAGAGCGCAGCTCTTAGGCGCCCGTTTCCGGCTTCAGCGGCGGCGCCGTCGGCGTAACCGCGTGGTGCATTATGGGACGCGTGACGTCACTGGTGACGTCGCTGATGACGTCATCAGTGACGATGACGTCTTCAGTGATGATGCCGATGCCGTCCTCAGTGAAGTCACTGATGATGTCATCGTCACGTGACCAGGGGTCACGTGACCCCGTTGACGTCAAGTGACCCCCGTGAGGCGGGAGGAGTAGCAGGCATGATGAGGAGGTGAGGAGGAGGGAGGAGGGGTATATTCTCACCTCAGTACCCTTCCCTCCTCCTCAAGAGCTGCGCCTAATAGACCTATTGCTGTCTTACCCAAGCATCAAGGAGAATGCAGGGATTGTGTTCCACGCGCCGCACGTGCCGGCCTCAGCAGTAGTAACTTTTCTAAAGCAAAACCTAAAACAAATGGCATCTTGCACGCGCGTTCGTCAACGCTTTCTTTTGGTTATTTACTTCGAATCTTTTATACGGGGAAGGCGTGCGCGTGTGGCGCGTGGAACACCAATCCCTGCATTCTCCTTGATGCTTGGGTAAGACAGCAAATGGTCTATTCGGCGTTACAGGGAGTTTTAAACCGCTTTCATTTTTTTCCATGTCACCTACAAAGGGCCAGCGCGGGTCACAAATTGGACACGAGAGCTGCGTCAGTGTTGGGCTGGAATTTGTGTTCTCATTCATTGAACACGAGTTCCTGCCTTTCAATGAAAGAGAACACAAATTCCAGCCGAACACAAACGTAGCACTCGTACCAAGCTGCGTCTTCTTTTTTGTAACCCCCGAGAGTATGAACACGCGAGAGCGAACGGCCGCTACGCCGCTCGCGGTAAGAACGCGGATACCTCGCGTGCATCAACGTTAAAGATCTCGGACAAGTGTCGAGTACGTTCGCGAGGCACTTGGTCTCGGGTATTCGTCCCTTTTTTGTTTCGCAGCAAACTCAGTGGCGCCACCTATTGGGTAGCCCCGGCACACTTCCGGTTCAAGTATATTTCCTAAGGTCATCATTCTTTTATCGCAAGAGTGAAAGTCTGACAGTGCTATAAGTGGCCATCACCAGAGGGTAGCGTGTATATTTGATTCCGCAAATACTGCGAAACGCGCCGTCTAGTTCAGAGCCGGAAGTGTTGGGGGCTATTCGCACACTGGCGCCACCACGTTTCAGCTTACGCGAGGAAGAGCGAATAAGTGTCGGCACGGTTTGCTTTTGTCCGGCACGTTGCAGCAGCAGGCGAGGCCAACTGACATGCGCGCTTCTTCCCGCAAGAGCGGCGTCAAATCGGCATCGAAGGAAACCTCTGTTTATGAGCGCATGTATATAGTACTCCTCAGCGTCGCAGCAGTAGACCCTTTCCGAGATGCAGTACCATCTGGTGGCTGAAATGGCGATTTCACTTTTGCCGTACTAATGGCGGCAATGAACCTGTAGCTTGCAGTATTTTATCGGACACCCCCACTTTCGCAAGTCAGCGGCAAACGAGAATGCGCTCTTCACTGTACAATTCTTTCTCAATCAACTCTTTCAGTGTCGATGGCCGCAAAGATGCAGCCAGTTAGAACGAAGCACCAGCCCAGATAGACGCCTTAATAAAGTTCTATACATCAAGGGGCTTTGAAGCCGATTCTGTGCTACCAACAGGTTGACTGGGCCCGAGTTATAGAAATGAACGCTTACGCAGCTCTTGCATTCAATTCCTGCTTCGCAACGTGCTAACGTCTCGAATGTATAGGCCTCAAATCCTCAGCTTAAAAGTATCTTCAACTTGCTCCTTCATCAGTAAACAGAAGGCCGCCATTAGTACGGCAAATGTGCCATTTTTCAGATTGGATTGGAATGGATTCTTCGGCTTCCCCTTTGTATCGGGTGATCACAGAAACTTTGATTTTGGATCTAGCCAGTGGTCACCTGTGCCACTTCCCCTTCCGCTGTCTCTTAATTCCGTCTGCGTCTGCTGTTGTGCGACTTGAGCACGTTCCACCGGGCCTTCCGTTCCCCGTTGCGTGTCCTGCCACCATACTTCCGATCTCGTCTTCGTCACCTCCACCGCCGAGCGAGTGTTCTCCCGCCGCCGCTCCGGTCGTTCCCCTGTTCCTCCAGTTGCTCAGGCGTTTCCTGATCTTCGCCGCCGCTCACAAACCCAGGGCGACCGACAACGACATCGTCCGTGACTCCGGTGTGATACGTTGGCATTGTAGCACCAAGTGTTCCGCTGTCTCCTCCGTCAGTCCACAAAGCGAGCAGGCCCTGTCCTGCCCCTTCGTGAATTTGGCTCTCAGACCGGGTTCGCAGGGTTCCCATGCGGGCCTCCGCGAGAAGCCCACTGCCCCTCGACTTGTCATAATATGTCTCCTTCTCGATGGCCTTCTTCTTCGTGAGGTACAGTCCAACTTAAGGTTTGCCCCCCAATGATGATAGTGATCAAAGTGGCCAGACTGAATTTCGGAAAGGGTCTATATACGGGAGCTGTTGCTGACGGTGAGGAAAAACGTCGGTGGTTGATTGGATGCGAAGAAGCTTCGTGGCCGTTATCTGGCAGTTAACGGCGGTTGACCGAAGATTAGGCTTAGCCCGCTGGTGTGCAATCAAATAATGTCAAACAAAGGAGACACTTATGCCAACACTTCCCCGAGGCGAAGTGTGCGACAAGTATCGAGTGCCAATTCGGTATTTGTCGATATGTGCGCCGACGACATTTCTGCTGATGCGTGTACGTTCCACCTCGCGTTCTCGCAAAGAACAACAATCTTCTCTCGTGAGCAAAAAAAAATGCTTTTTTTTTAATGCGGCAGCCCAGCATCACACGCATTGTCTATTCGCGCTGCCAACAGCGTGGTATCGCCTGAACCAGAGAAAGATTCACTGCGTAGAGCGACTTGTGCGGCCGCAGCTGTCATGGACGTAAAGATGACGATTTACCCAGAATGCATCGCCCGCGCGCCGCCCATGAATATAACCTTTAAGGAGCGAGAAAGATAAACGAAATAGCTTAGTTTGAGAGGTTCTAGTACTGTTGTTCTTTCCTTCGGCTTGAAAGGCTCTTCCATTTTCCCCAGCAGAGTCTCAGGTGTTCCATCATTATTAGTTATCAGCAAATCGCCGGGAAAGGCTTTTATTTATTTTTTCGTTAAACGGCGGCGGTACGGTGAACCTGTTTGTGCCGCGCGGAGCGTCGGAGGTTCAAGGGGACTCCGGAACTAGCGACGCGAACGAATCCGAAGGTTGTCCGTGCTTGTCGCGAAATCACGAAGACGGAATGCCCCGTTCTTGGCGTGGTGAGCAGAGTAGACCGACATGACCTAGTGGAAGACGAAAAGCGTTTCTAAGCATAGCCAACATTTATAGTTGCCGCCATTTTTGTTTTAAGAGACTGGAGAAGGCAGAAGGGATAGGACTGTTGTGAGAAAAGAGGAAGTAAGGACGTTTTGAGTAATCGAACAGCCTAGAGTTGGAAACCTAAGGCTATAAGTCGCTTTAATATCAAACAGTAATGTGTGCGTGTGCGTGTGTGTGTGAAATTTCTTTAAAATAACTTATTCTCCCGAAATTTGAACGGTTACAAAAAGGAAAGTACACAGCAAAAGACGCGGCCTCCTGTTGCGTGAGCTCATCGCTTCCGTATAAGCTGCAGCCGAATGAATACACAGTCCGGACAGCAATCTCGTTGAGATAGCATGGAGCAGCGAGCGGCTCCCACCTCCACGGGTAGTCGCGTGTGCTCCCTTATGTTTTTGTTGCATTTTGTAGCTTCTCAAACTAACGTGACTTTTGATAGAGGGAACAATATATCGGTGCAAGTACCTCTTGCACCGATATACTTGTTCTTGCCCCGAAAAACTGATTTGGCGGTGTCAAATGTAATTTAAAAAAGGTACGCGCGCAACAGCAAGGTGCTTCACAATGGGCGCCGATGGGACATCACTGAAAGCCACGTATTAATCTTACCACTTACGTTGACTCTCCGGATATGGCCACTTTCTACGGCACTAATAGCTTTAATAATCAACTAAAACACTCAACAGGAACCCTCCTGTTCGTTCTAACTGTGTCGCGCTCCGTGCACATTACCGCGTGGTACAATATACGCTTACCCAGAGCCGTGGTTCGCGGAGCGAACGAAAACGCTGCCCCGCGAAGTCTCCCGACGCGGCTGTAGTAGCAACTCGTGGGCGAGCCCTCGACGTCGCTGGTAAACGACGGGAGCTCGCCGAAGGCACGGCTGACTCGTGGACTGAGACGCGAAGGATATACAACGGCGTGCTGCAAACACACACACACACAAAAAAAAAAAAAACTCTGACCTCAGCCATATGCGGGTTCAAAATATTGGCTGAGGGCTGTTTCCAAGATACCTTTATTTGTTAGAGTCAATGACAGCTTCAGAGATGCAGGGCGTAGCTAGGTTCGAGCATCTTAGAATCGCTCCGCAGCCAATGAGATTGTGGCACTAGCCAATAAAAATCCAATAAAAACAGTAAAACCTTAAGAAACAGTAAAAAAATCAACGAAAAGCGATAAGGATCAAGAAATTAACGTAATAAGCAATGCCCGGCACTTTTCAAGTTGTCAGAGTAAGTTTTCTATACTTATACCATATACTGGATGCCAAAACTGGGCTGTCGGTGCCAATATAGGTGCCATTAACGTCTTGTGGATGTCCGCAGGACATCCATAGAAGCGCCACGACATCCCGAAGACGTCCACAAAATTGAGCGTATACTGCCAAAGCCACTTGGCTTGGGTCTGCGTGAACACAAATGGACCTTTGGAGGAGCTGCGCGGAGGAGCACGAGCGGCTTGAGTCTGCTTGAACAGATATGGACCTTTGGAGGAGTTGCGTGGAGGAGCTCTAGAGTGTCTTAGGTCTGCTTGAGCATGGACCTTCGGGGGAGTTACGGAGAGCCCTGCGCACCTTTCGCGGACTTGTCGACGAGCCAATTTGGTACAATTACACAAATAACACAAAGTAGCGACGCTGGATATAATTTCTCGTCGTGAAGGCGACTATGAATTGAACGGGTTATACAAGTCCCTCCCATTGGCCATACTAGAATATTTGAAAGGTTTCTGAATATTAATTTTTTCAGAGGGACGTAATATATCCTCTTCAAAAGTGCCCGGCATCTGGTAGGTAACTGCTGCGCCAATCATCCGATTCCGCCCATAACCTCCGAGATTCTCGGCGCGCCAAGAATTGAGGCGCGTTTCTAGGTTTCGGTCTGTAAAACGCACCTCCGCGCCAGAGGTTTTGCTCTGTCGTGACCAATGCGCGCAACTAACGTGCGCCACCACGGATTCCAGGAGCAAGCTTATTGTTGAGATGCTACTTATTCGAACAGCCGTAACCTCGAACAGCACTTCGTTTCATTACGCCGGTGAGCGTTATTCTTCCTTCTCTCCTACGAGGGAGGCGAGGCGGGGGTTGCGCGCTCTGCCCATGACAGGCAGGACTGCTGGTGCGGAGATGGGCTCCGATAGGAAACCGAAGCCTAAATCACGTTCAAATTTATGTATGTATGTATGTATCTGTGTATGTGTGTGTGTGTGTATGTGTGTGTGTATGTGTGTGTGTATGTGTGTGTATGTATATGTGTGTGTATGTATATGTGTGTGTATGTATATGTGTGTGTATGTATGTAGTGTGTATGTATGTATGTGTGTATGTATGTATGTGTGTGTGTATGTATGTGTGTGTATGTATGCATGTATATGTATGTATGTATGTGTATGTATGTGTATGTATGTATGTGTATGTATGTATGTATATGTATGTATGTGTGTATGTGTGTATGTGTGTGTATGTGTGTGTGTGTGTGTATGTGTGTGTATGTGTGTGTATGTGTGTGTGTATGTGTGTGTGTGTGCGTGTGTATGTGTGTGTGCATGTGTGTGTGTGTATGTATGTGTATGTGTGTGTGTGTGTGTATGTGTATGTGTGTGTAGTGTGTGTGTGTGTGTGTGTGTGTGTGTGTGTGTGTGTGTGTGTGTGTGTGTGTGTGTGTGTGTGTGTGTGTGTGTGTGTGTGTGTGTGTGTGTGTGTGTGTGTGTGTGTGTGTGTGTGTGTGTGTGTGTGTGTGTGTGTGTGTGTGTGTGTGTGTGTGTGTGTTCTTTTAGCGCCGTAAAAGGTTGCGCGTTCCTTATTTTTCGGTAAGGTATACTGAGTTGGTAGTTTTTTCGATGATGCCCACAAAGATACTATGAAATCACGCCTTTAAATTTACTAATTGAAAGTTAATTACTCAAAAGTAATTAAGAGAGTAATTATGCGAAACCTTCGTCATTTTCTTAAATAAACCCTTTGGCAGAGACCAATACAACAACCTTTTTCAGTGCGATACGTACCACAGTAGCGATTTGGTCTGCGTTTGGTGAAACAACCTGACCTATAGCTGCGTCTCTGTGGGGGGAGTGGGAAGGAACGGGACAGTTTTCACACAATAATTTTTGTGTAGTTTAATGGGCACATAGAAACAAGTTTAATAGTCCTAAATGTAGCGTGAAAGACCTTTCACGTCAGCTGAACAGGACTGTGTTCAACTCTTCTAGGAACGTAAGGGAAAAAATAAAATTTCAAGAAGAAAATGTGTAGCATTCCACCCTTTCTCCAGGGAGGAATGGGGCGCATTCAAGATTGCTCTAAAAATTGTACTAGTGAAAATTATAGGCAGACGGCTTTTCGTCAAACATCAAGCCCGACTGCAGTCTTTTTTTTTTCTTTTCTCCCATTGTTTGTGGTATTTGACCGGGGATTAAGAGTGTGGTAACATTTTAGACAAAACAAATAATTGCTGGCCTAAATACAATAGAAGTTAATATTAGATGATTCACAATTATTCCATGTTAGCTTTAGTGTCAGAGCACCAATCTTTGTAAAAAAGGACCGAGACGACGCCCCCCCCCCCCCCTGTCCCATTCCTCCCACCGTCTCACGGTACCAATCCTCCCAAACTGCTTTGCACACGATTAGTTGCCAATTGTGGCAAGAGGCAAGTTAAGCTTAAAATATCGGTGGGTAAAATCAACCTATTAACACATCTTTTCAAGGTTAGTTTACTGCAACCGTTGGCCAGGCCGTTTTGGTTCAAGAATCAAGCAAAACAAACGTGTGCCACTCACTTTCGAGTGCTGAAGTGCCAACGACTGACTCAAATCGTGTACACAACGCCGAGCAGGCACGCCATTAGAGTTGAAAGTACCCCACCACAACGTTATCAATTTATCAGTTCATAAACTTTTTGAAACTATTCACCTTCTTTATAATTTCTGAAAGCGTTCGTTTGTTTGTTTGTTTCTATGGGGGTCCAATATCACACTTGCGCATTATACAAGTCGTCTTAATGTGTTATGAACTACAAGCTTAGCACTCGTAGTTGCCTACCTACATTTTTAATGCTGTTGACGTTTTTAGTAGTAAGTTATTTTCAGTCGTTACGCCTAAGCATTTATAGCTATTCACTCCTCTTAAACAAAGACCGTCGAGTAAAATATTTGTTTCTTATTTGTTATTTCAAGTATTATGGTTTTGTCGGTGTGAACTGTACAATTGCCCATTCTCGGCATCACGATTTAACATGCTGCAGTGCACATTGTATTTTATCTTGGTCACAAGGAGGTTTGACATGTGTGTTGGGGGCATCCTGGTGGAACAAGGAGTTCGTCCCAGGTTGCCCGCATGTCAAAGTGTACTCGACCACACGAGCGGCGCACCGCCGCTGATAAAGGGTCGGCGCAGGACGATGCGTGAAAGTCGTGTAGGTGGCGGCGAGAGACAATGACAATCAATAAATGACAACCTGTTGTTCAACCAGCGAGTTGTGTCGTCCGTGAAAAGCGTCGAGGAGAAATCGCACGGTGATATAATCGTCGATGGCTAAGAATATGTTCCTTATCTATGTAAAAAAATTTGTTTGTACCCGAAAGAGAACCTTGTGGAACACCCCATGATATCGGTATTGACACAGCGCTATATATTTTGACAAATTGCTTCCTTCCCGAAAAAAAAGAAGAAAACTCCTATCCATTTACCTAATTCCGAACCAACTGCTTCCATCTTACGTTTTTAGATGAGAATAGTGCGAGAAAGTCTATCAAACGAATTTGACATATATCCAGAAATATTGCTTCAGTTTGTTCCCCGGCATTATTGCCTTTGTAAAAATCATGAATACATTTACTTATTTTTGCGACCGCTGAATTTTCTTTTTTAACCACGTTCGTTCTTGTAACTAGTGTTATTATTTACAAAATAGCCATACGATAGTTTGGATACCACGTGCTCCATTATTTTAAGACTTTTGTATGTTTGTGATAAAAGTATAATTCTTCGCGGACGATTTATTGCAGCTTTGAAAATGTGCACGACGTTAGCGCCTGGGCAATCGTAAGGAAGTGAAATTGAAATTTGTGACAAAGAAGCTTCGAAGATTAGCGTTAATATATTTCGACACCCACTAAACGTATCTTTTTGAAAAAAAAACATTAAAATATTAGTGGGTTTTTAAGACTTCTGAAACTTTATACGTAACAAAAAACAAAAATGCCACCTTCCGAAATAAAAAAAAAATAACGGATTCACTTGTAACTTTTTATATACGCTTTACGCTTCGCTGCGTTCGATGACATCGGCTAACCGGACAAAGGACATTTGCTTAGAATCGACAATTTATCTGGTGCAGACGTTGCTCATCGTCCATCACTATGTTCCAACCTCGCTGCTTTTTAAACGAGCCGTGCGAAGTCATTCACAAAGTATCGCAGGCCAATTACGGGAATAAAAAGGGTGGGTACTCCGCTGGCGCATGTCAGTCAAACGAGGACTATTTCATTGCCACTTCTTCCCTCGTAATTTTGCCTGTTTATTATATATTTATATATACCCAGGTAGAATTAAAGCTGTGACATAGCAAAGGAAAGATTACCAAATATATGGTGGCTGCGTTACACGCGCTGGTCACGGTTCTATCGAACGTTAAAACTTTGCATTTAATGGGTTTCAGTTACATTTTGCCAAGACTTAACATAAGCTGGTGCACGCTACAGGTTTTGAATCAATGCAGTAGCTTCGTTCGATTTACCTGTACAAAAAGTGTAGGGCAGCGTACTTCCGGTATGTGAATTGGGAACAACCAGAAGCCACACCGCCCTACACTTTTCCGCACCACTGCAGGAGGTACATGCAAATCGAACGAGGCTACTATTGTTCACAGCCTTATCGAGCGAGTCAAGATATTTCTTTGCGACGTGCCAAACTGACTATTATCACATATTAAACAGCTAACTTTTTTTTTATGATTCATTTGTGCGCGAACCCACCAATACAAAAGAGCGTGATGAGAAACATCCCGTCGTGTCGTTTCCACAATCCCTTGACGGTCGAGTTTCTTTTTCTCAATGAACACTGTCACAATAAGGACTCACGCAGGCAAGGTTTATCTATAGGAGGAGGAGGAGAACACGTCTTTATTTATAATCTATTGGATTTGTAGGAAGCCGCGCATAAACCAATATGCCGCGTAGAGTTCATCCACTCAGAAAGCCACTCGCTCGCACGTGCACCACATGGCCCGCTTGCAGCGTCAGCTGCTGGCCTTTCTCGCTGAAGGAACTCTATTTTCAGAGGCGCTGAAGGGCACTACGAACGCAGCGCTTGCTCCTGCGGCGAGGGGGCCAAGCAGGGCCTCGCGTAAACTGCTTGCGCTTCAGCATATATACTTTTAGTATAGACGCTCTACACACGTGCCAGATTACAGCCGCCATTGCTCAGTGCTGAATTTCTCACGTTTTACTGGGGATGCCGAACCACTAAAGCGGGCGTAGGCGAGCCTCCACAAAGGCCTATGCTGGGAAGTAGGACACGGAGGAATCTAAGATGGCAATAATCTGTCCTGATGTGGTAATGATCGAGTGAAGGAAACGGAATAAGGGGCAACAAAAACTGAAGGTCGCTTACTTATGGCGGCTCCCATGCACAGCTGCCGCAAGGCGTCTATAGACCTCACAGCTTCTCGTTGCTAGCGGGAGCTTGTGCCGTCACCTCGAAACATTGATTGAGCACGCGCCCGCTAGGCCATTAACGCCTATAAGAGTGTAGAGTATAACCTCTAAAATTCAGTAACATATTTTGTAAAAAATATATATATATAGTATATATATATATATATATATATATATATATATATATATATATATATATATATATATATATATATATATATATATTTACTGACAGCATGAGAACAGCAAGTCTTCTTCTTCAGATGCCCGCCCTTCAGCACGCGCTCGCTGCCCTCGCCCCAGAGATTCAGCTCGTGACGCTGAAGCATTATCGAAGCTAGGAATCTCGCACAGAAGGACATTACTAGAACCACTCAGTTGGGAAACTGCCATAGAGACTGCTCTGAAAAAGTGGCACCGATCCGTCCTCGAGATCCGAGCTAATGGCGATCACAACGCCGCCATTTCTCCCGCAGCGGCCACTCAAGGAACTGCACGCGACTTCTATTTTGGCTTTGATCGGCCATTTTGGCGCCGAAACAGATACGGTGGAAGAAATTTCAGAGGCACCACCCCTGTTTCCCCAGCGGACGCGCCGCGAATTACTACCGAAGCTAAGATTCGCCTAGGTCGGGACGCGCTACCTGAAATCACCGCTGAGGTATGGTTGTATAAAAACAATATTAATTGTGCCGCAAAACCTTGCAAACTAAAGATTTTAGAAAACATCACGCGCCCTCAATTTGTACTAAACTCCAATAAAAGTTACTACAAAAAGAGTTGTTTTCCGTTGGTTTTTACGCAAAAACATGCGTTCTGAAAGTTCGAGGTGACCACAGTAAAGACAAATGATAAAGAGTGGCGCTCTTGTCGTATTTAGCTCGGTCTCGGTGGACGCCAGCGGCCCAGGTTTTAACGGCGAGTTTCCCAACTCGGGGTTCTAGTGACGTTGCACTGAAGCATAGAACGACTAAAACACATCCCCACCGTTCTCATTCTGTCATTGACTACGCTTAACAATCTGAGATTTTTGTTGTCTTAACGTAACTTGTTATGGGTGTGTAATGGTGCACGATCCTATGTGGAGCGCGAGTTCGTCTGCTTCTTGCACAGGCGTTGCGATGATGTCAGAACGCCGAACTCTGATTGGCTGATTGGAGAAACAAAATAGTGGGTAGACCTCAAGGCACCTAGCAATTGAGGTCTACCCACTATCCTTTCAATCAAAGCCAATCGGAGCTAGGCATCGTTCTGACGTCACTTCAACGCCTGCGCAAGCAGCCGACGACTTGCTCTACGCATTGCCTTTTATATTAGTAACTTCGATGTTTCTTATAACACAGTTTAAAAAAATATAAGTGCATAATTCCAGCTTTAAGACTGGGTTGCTAAATCAAACAATGCCCATCCCCACGCATGAATATTACTTGGTATATATCTGAATCGATATCTCTCTCTCTTTCTATATATATATATATATATATATATATATATATATATATATATGAGAGAGAGAGAGAGAGAGAGAGAGAGAGAGAGAGAGATGTGCGGCAAGACATCCCAAATTTGTGTCTCGTGTTTTGCTGAACAAGAAGCTGTGAAAGATTGATCTAAACATTGGCCCGTGTAACTTTGTACTTATAATTTGAACATTTCCAAGGGCCAAAAGTTCACGAAACAAAGCAAACAAATAATTAATTGACCAGCTCAAACTAAAGGTTTTCAGCGTGGATAGCGCGCAGCCAAAATTAAGCCATATTAAATTTAAAAAAAAGAACAGGGTGTAAACTTCAGTTACTGTCTGAGTGGAACAAATAATATTTCACGAGAAAGACGTAACCGTTCATGGCTCATAAAGAGAGCCAAGCAAAATATATACACGCATTGATACCCCAGAACAAAAAAAAAATAACAGCCGCACGGCGGTACAGCTTGATCGACAACTTAATTTGCCCCATTGTCATCCCCCCCGCCCCCCTCTTCCCC
Source organism: Ixodes ricinus (assembly GCA_037355805.1). Classification (NCBI taxonomy): domain Eukaryota; kingdom Metazoa; phylum Arthropoda; class Arachnida; order Ixodida; family Ixodidae; genus Ixodes; species Ixodes ricinus. Next base: position 110,678 of record JAZHYW010005891.1, read on the forward strand.
TCCATATAGCGAATGGTACAATGACGCGACAGGACGTCGCCGTTCTATGCGAAGCCGGAGGGCATTTTTTAAAGAAAACAAAATTACAAAAAGCTAAAATGTCGGAAAAACAAAATTCAGACGCACAGGGTTAAGAAGCGTGCATGTACGTATGCTCAAAAAAGAAAAAAAAAAAGGAGAAAAAGAAAGTACGAAAGAAAGAAAGAAGTAAAGGAAGAAAGGAATAAAGAAAGGCTCCAGGGAACCTGTATCTAGTGGAAGAGCGAGAAAATCGAACTGGCATCTCAAAATAACCCGTGCAGGCATCGGAGACGCAAAACTAAACGAAAGAAATGTTTCCCTCCTGCAATCTCGCGTCATACCTTCGGCCCTGAAGGGCGCTGTTTCGAGATCCGCTTCCACCCATCCAAAGTGGGGTGATCAACTTGTCTGGAATCTAACCAGGCGAATTTCGATGTCCATATCTTTAGCTTTCTTTGCACCTGTAATGCACATTGCGACTATTTTATTTTATTTTTACACTCGCGTACCGTTTTGATTTTATTTGATCTGAGCCTCTCGCGTCTTTAAAATAATAGCGTGACTTTCTTTTTTCTTTTTTTTTTGTCTGGTGCAGTTGCCAGTTTGGTGCCAGCGAAGCTATATATGCTTATGTAGTTTCATTTCATTTAATTTATTATTCCCTTAGGGCCCGAAGGCATTACAGAGGGGAGTGGGTGGTTAACACATAAAAGTAACATAGTTGAGTGAGGGGGGGGGGAAACAAGCGCTACGCAACATCTGTTAAAAAGTTTGTAATAACAATTTTAAAATCAAGTGTTCGTTATTGAGAATATATGTGCGGGAAAGCGATATTCCAATCAATGGAGGTCTGCGGTAGGAAAGAGGCATTAAAAGTGGAGGTGCCGCAATGGGGAATTCCTTTAGGTTATGGTCTACACGTGATAATATGTACGATGGTTCTAAAAACAATGCTTGACGGAGAGCAGGGTCAGAGTAATAAATCTTGTGAAATAAACATAGACGAGATATTTTTCTTCGGAAAGAGAGATCAGGCAAGGAGAGGGACGATTTCATGGAAGTTACAGAAATCATTGTGGAACAACCCTAAAAGGCGTATATGCAGCATACCAACATTGTTCGTGGAGTAGAGATGCCCAACGCTAAATAATCGTTTACCCAACACGTCGCTACGTGGTCTGATTGCGATGCCACGCCCCCCCCCCCCCCCCCCCCGTAGAATGCCGAGAATGCTAATGCTGTTCCATAGGTCACGAAAACTTGAGAGATTAAATTCTTGGAAGCTTCACGATGATCGCAGACATTTCGCAAAGATTCTTGGTTCACTTTCCCGGACGAATCTGTTCGCAAAATCGTAGCCGCCGTCGTAAAACCTCACCATTTTGTAAACGCGTGTGTAATTTTTTTTATTATTTTTATTTGCACAGACGTCATGTTTTAGCGAAAATAATTGCCGGAGAAGGGGAACAAGGGGGACAAAGGACAAACACAAATCTCCAAACACAGCTAGTTGTGTTTGTCCTTTGTCCCCTTCTCCAGGGATTATTTTCGCCATTCTTGACCAGGTCGCTAGCACCTTTTCATTAATTGCATTATCATCAGACACGTTTTAAGTTTGGTTTGCGAACTTTCGGTGTTTTAGAGTGCATGTCTTCGCGGATCAAAAGGGGCGACCGTGTCAGCAGACGACTCATATTGGCGCCATATTTATTCCTCTAATGTATCAAACAATTATACGAATGTATGAGATATGCGGCTGGCAGTTTTTTTTCTTTCTTCTTCTTCCCCGTTTATTATAATTAAAAAGTCGAAGAAACTACGCAGTTTCGTGGCCATCAAGATTAATAATGTTTCACACGAATCAATAGAGGGATGTCCCGTTAATAGAGAGTTTCAGTATACTGTTCCGATACCGCCGATAACGATGCATGCACGCGCAAAGGCGGCGCAGCGTATCGGGTATCGTTATCGGAGTTATTGGAACAACCTACTAAAACTCTCTAACATATGGACCCCGTTAATGTGGGCACCCAGCCGTATAGACAACAGTTTCGGGGACGAACTGGGGAAATAGGCGAATTCTTGTCTCGTTATTAAGGGATCACAATATAAGCACTTCTTTTTTTCTTTTTTTTTGTGGGGGGGGGGGGGGATGGCAACGGAGGTGTTTATATTAGCGAGACATCACTGAATAAGTAAAATTTGAAACTATGCCGATATTGTGTCCGAGCTGAATATACCGCGCACTCTATATCCACCAACACGCTTTTTACGAACAAGCCCCCGCTTACCCACATAACACAACGGTCCCCGGAACCCGACTTGTGTGTATAGCGTCCTATTCTGCCCATGTACCGAAAGTGGTCCCAAAATAACAACAAATGACGCCACAGAAAAAAAAATGGCGTGTCACGCTGTCGGATGTTGGGGTCCCGGCGGTCGGTCCGTGGACTGGAGAACAGGCGTCTCTTCCGCATCTACCACCGCTGCTGCGACGCCGCCAGGATCGCGGTCGGCGACAGCATGACGCTTCTATGACCTCACCGAGTGGAAATTCGAGGGACCACTTTTTTGGACGCACGCCACCTGTTGGAGACGCGTTCCAGGCACCCCGTGCATCCCCCACCATGTGTGGGCAATGCGCTTCCGCAGAAACCCGGATAGGTAAAGCGTCTGCACAAGAGCTGTGCCGACACCGGAGTGGCGTGACCTCAAAAGTGTTGGCCTACACACCTCTCGAATGCTCGTAATACATACACAGCCCCAAGCAGCACACGCGCGTCCGTAGCTTCAGAAAGCGCGGCGGCAAAGCACGCGCCATACGCGAGGCGCACTCTGTGAAGATGACGACTGCCAAGTCCTTTTTCTATTGGAACGGCTCGAGCCACCGGTCAAGTTGTCGACGCACCCTTCAAAGTAATGGTACTTTCAGAAATACTGGTGTGCCAAATAGCCGCGACAGTTTTGTCTGCGACAACAGGAAAACCCTTTCTCCTCTTCAGAATATGCTTAAACAATCCGTTTTGGAGGAAAACAAATAACAAAAAACGACATCGCTCGACCTTTATGACACCGCATCGATCTAAAGCTCAGGAAGTGGGATTTTAGAACCAGTATGGCAGCGCCCACGGGATAATCGGGGAATAGAATGGCGATACTCTAGAGTCTAAACAATATTGCTTGTGGCTAATTAGCTACCCTATTCCAGTCAGACAGTGTACGATACACGCATTGCAAGTAACCAAATTACTCGTAATATATTACTTTTCGGAGCAATTTTGTAATTGTATCAATACGGTTATTAGGAGGTCACCGCAAGAGTAATCTGATTACTTTTGAAAGTACTAAAGGTGCCTGCAACTGCTACTATTTTTGTCTCCCCTTTCTTATGGCACCCTTTGTTTGTGCGGTAACCGGATAAAAGCTCACCGGACAAAAGCTCACCGGACAAAAGCTCACCGGACAAAAGCTCACCCGTTTTTTGACAGACCCGGACAAAAGCTCACCCGTTTTTTGACAGACCCGGGCAAAAGCTCACCTCGATTTTTTTTTTTTTGCTACCCGGGCGAAACACGGGCTTAAATAAAGTGCGGACGCGATGGACATTGGACCATTTTTAGGAGAACTTGTACCCCATCCACCAATGAGTTGCGAATTTTTAAAAATACTTTGAAAGAACGGGAGTTGGGCCTTTTGGAAAAGTACAAGACAGATGACCAATTTAGAAAACTGTGCGGGATTTTAGATAGGCTCGCGTTCCTTCCACCACAGCTTGTTCCACAAGAACTAACCACCAGGGAAAAGTCTACCGGTGACATCGGCTACCTGCTGGACTATTTTGATTGCACGTATGTCAACGGCCGCTTCCGTTATGCTTCTGTTCCATCTGCGGCGGCACCCAGAGCGAATTCTTCCCTTCGCCTGACTCTGCGCCGACGACGACCGGAGTTTCCCCGGTACGGTGGAATATGTACGACGCCACTCTTCAAGATAAAGACCGGATGAACAACACCTGCGAAGGATGGAGTACCGGGTTCCAGAAGCTCGTCGGCCACGCCCATCCAAGCGTCTTGAGGCTGATTGAATGCCTACAGCAAAATCAGGCGCTCGTTGCCACGGCACTGACACAAGCCCGGAGAGGTGAGCCCACAGTAAAGCGGGTGCGAAAAACCACTCTGCGCCTGCAGAGTCGTCTTAGAAATATTTGCGAGGGCTTGCATGTACATCGAGATCTACCAAGACTGCTGGAGCTAGTAGGGGACTGCATTCGCTTCTAACCAATCGATAAATAAACTTGTTTCTATTAAAATCAACAAACCATGCGCCTGTCAGATTTAATTTATCGTTGCCTTTTTGTGTCGCACGCATGCACCTAAGTTGTCCGCACTCGTGTTAAGACCAACATGAAATTTTCTCGTGGTGAGCTTTTGTCCGGGTCTGTGAAAAAAATGGGTGAGCTTTTGTCCGGGTCTGTGAAAAAATGGGTGAGCTTTTGTCCGGTGAGCTTTTGTCCGGTGAGCTTCTGTCCGGTGAGCTTTTGTCCGGTGAGCTTTTGTCCGGGATTCGTTTGTGCAAGTTTTCTTCCAGGAATCCTCGAACGAAGTACCGAAAGGGAGGATGGTTTACCAAAATTGATGGATGAAGAAGGTAACTTGCTTAAATTTTGCAGAAAAATTTGTCATTCTGAACATCTGAAACGTAACGGTTACTACTTCGAGTAACGGTCAACTACTTTTCTTCGCTAGAAATAAAGTAATCTAATTGAATACTTTTTAACCCAGAGTAATTGTAATTGATTACTTTTTTCGAGTAACGTTTTCAATACCGCTTCCAGCCTTCTCAAATAAGTGCATCACTTTGTGATAGAGTACCGATGAGTCCATCTCGTGTACCGTCCGATGCCCGCGAGTTCTATCGACCTTTTGTCTACGCATCGGCCTGCCGCTCGAAATGTTTGTCCGGCGCCACCCCCTCACGGTCCGAGGTCAACGATTGGGCGCTCACAAGGAGCATCCTGTCCGCTTTTCAACCTCGGATAATTCTCCACTCGAGCGAAAACGGCGTTGATCTCGCACACAATAGAATTTCCGCTTGCCCAATCACGCCCCACGTGGCAGCTGCCCCAAGTCGGATGCAAGGCGAAGGAGATATACAAACATAAAGGGTGTTTCTCTCCGGAACCGTGTCTGGGGCACTTCTTTTTCCTGTTACACGACGCGTGCCGTTCGCTCGATCTCCTTCGACTGACTGTATTACTTCCTTTTTGTAAATACTGGCGCTCAAGTTGTTCACGACTAGGGAATACAGACGACTAGGACATATCCACCGTGATATCAAAAAGACGTTTGATCCAGGCAAAGAAATTGCTTGGTCAATCTACACTTTATCCCAAAAATATTTACCGTTCAAACGATTTCAAGTTCAAGGACCAGGATGACGAGACAATCCTCGCCCGAAACAAAAACAAAATGAGAAGGAAATTATTAGAGGCGTTTTTTATAACACAGAGCGATGAGGGCACGTGAGACAGCGCCCCTCGATAGCTTTGTTTGTCTCTGAGGTGGCATGAAAGACGTTTAAACGGTAAACATTAGTGTGATAAAATGTAGATTGACGATGCACTTTGCCTAAATGACTTTTTGTTTCCCTTCTCACAGTGTTTATGTTTTTTTATTATTATTAAACTTCGGTCGCAAGTAGCGATCTGTGGTGTTCGTCGTCATTTGAATTGCCCGTCGTCTTTGTAGCGCTTTTATCACATACAATAAATCACCAACTAGCCCAGGTACATTATGCAGTGGCATAGCTAGTACGTACTAACCCCTCCCTCTTCCCTCCATAATCCAACCGATCCTATAATATGCACGTGCATTTTAAACCTCCCACCAAAAAAAAAATGTTGGTTACGCTTTTTAGTACATACTCTTACTGTGTGCTTTTACGCCGATTCAAAGAGGGCGCATCGAGTTGGGCAGAGCGAACAAGTAGGTGAGGTCGTTCACACTACCCTCTCAACCTGCATCGGACTGGACTCGGTGCTCGGTCCGAGCGCCGCATGTGCCCGATAGCATTTATTCATAAAACGCGGACGACATTTTCTCCTCAACTATATATTTGCATTTCCGCAGTTTACAAACGCATCCGCGCGCGTTCACCATTCGCCAAAGAGTTCCGAACCAACGGACACGCAACAACCTCGCGACATCGCCCACTCATCAAACCGCGGGCGTGCATAACAAAAAAGCTACTTTTTGATCGAACCAGGAAAACGCGCTTCAGAGCTATACGAGTCATGACGGCTGCTTCCTGGGCAAAGCAAACAAACAAACAAAAGATCCCAACAACGATGTCAATGCTATACTCTATCCACTGACAAGATCAGAACGGCGGGACGTGCCCTTCGGATGTCCACGGCCCCGAGAACGCGCTCTTTGCTTTTCCGTGGCGCTTAGGCTACGCGTGCACTCTAAAGACTCACGAGACGCCGAAGCATTATCGAAGGCAACTGAAGCTCCTCTGTTCCCACTTTCTATCGAATGACCATCGCACATGCGTGCGGTCATGTACACTACTGAGTTATGCACGTGTCAGTGGTGTATTTTGTTATGCTTTTTTATATGGAGGAGAGCAGGGAACCTTGGAAGGGTTTTGGTTCTGAAGTCAAAACCAGTCGCCTGACAGGGCTCCGAGGCAAGGTTAGAACCCCAGGCTAGCACTGTTACTGCGCACTGCAGTGGCTCTCATCTACAGCGGAAACCGCCGAACCTTGTTGGGGCTGAATGACTTCCCGCCGCCTAAACAATTACAGATCGCAAATCAGCAATGTGAGAAGTAGCAACAGCGACAGTGCGTGATGGCCGGCACTACATCGGCTGGGTCAGCTGATGGGGTGGCACGATGCGCCCTTCCGGTATTGGACCGAAAGGGGAACGGAACGCACGCGAAACGGGGTCAGGCATTGTTGTCATTGTTCGCGTCTGGATGGCCGTTCATTACCTGCGAGGTCCTCGCCCACAATGACTTCCCGTCAACGTCGCACCTGTCAGCATGCCTCGCCGCCGTCGCGATTTCTATATTCACCGATGCACACCATCGATGAAAGAGGGATGTTGTGGCGCGGGTCATCGCCTTTCGGTCCAATTTCCCTTTCGTTCTGTGTATATATACACAAAACAAATATATATATTTACTTTTTTTCCTGCTTGTGCGTTTTTTTTTTTCGAGGCTGCTTTTTATTTCGATTGTTCGTTCTGCATGTACGACTCCAAACGAATATTTAATTGTTTATTTACCAATTTATTTATTTATTTATTTCCCTGTTTATTGATCTTGCAGTGCACAGACGGCATTATCGCAGGAAAGCGGTAAAAGTGCGGATATATAAAAATGCACAATTATGCTCTAATATGCTCACTGTACAAGTATACAAAAATGTGCACACACATGTCTTCAAATAAACGAGCGTTAAGAAACTCGACTATCAGAGAAAAATAAATCCTAGTACATTGGGGTGGGGGGGGGGGGGGGGAGAAAAGAAAAGCATTGTTCAAGCACCTTTAACAAATGCTTTTTTTTTTCAATAGGCGCGTCATTTGAAACGATTGAAACAAATTAGTGGGTTTTCCGTTCAGGAAGGGTTAGGGAAGCTCCAGCGAAGTACTCTGAAAAGCAACAAAATGTTTAGCTGGGCTTGTTGGTTCATGACTGCGAATGAGCTCCAAGGGAACGGGGACAGGCGAAGAAGTGGACGACAACACGGCGCGCCGTGTTCTCGTCCACTTCTTCACCTGTCCGCCGTTCCTTTGGCGCTCCTTCCAACTCTGAAAAGGAACACATTGTGCGCCCACAGAAATATAAAACTCACTTTAACTAGAACTAGAGAACCAACAATAAAACATCCACAGTTTTAGAAGAAAAAAAAAAGAAAATTGCACGGAGGAAAACAAATCGCCCCTTTGTCATACTAACGTGGCAAAGGCAGTAACACAGAATGCGACGTGGTAGTTCTCATGCAGCCCGCTGAACTGTGAGACGCGCAGCAGCTTGAGGAAAGCAAAAACAATGGGAACGCGGTAGTGTGCCTATAGGTTGCAGAGTGCTTCCAACTGCGCGTTCGGGGTTGCGTGACGAAAGCGTTGATTCGTTGCAGGCGTCTCTGCCTTGCTGTCCGCTTTTCTCCTGGGCCCATGACAACGCGACGCATGCGCAATTGCGATCAACTTCCACGGGAGCTTCAGGAAGCATCCGCCATTAAATTGGAAACTCCCTTTATGGTTCCATTCTCTCTTAAACCGAGGCACTCTCTACAGCGTAGAGTCTGGAGAGCGAGCAAACTAAGCAAACCTAATGTAACGCTTTTGTTTGGTTGTTTTGCTTTCTTTTGCCCTTTTTCTTTGGGAAAGCCCGCAGCGCGTTCGTTTCACGGAGCAGAGCGCCAATTTCTTTCCGTTCTTTCCTTTCTCCGTCTCCTTCCTGTGTTGTCTTTGCGCTACATTGTAAATATGCAAAAGCGACTAGCCCAACAGCTCATTTTGATACAGAGCGCCCATGTATGTCATGAACACGTGATGTTTCCCCCACGGCGGGAGTAACACGGAGTCGCTTGAGGAAGAGGTTCGGCTGGCACCAGTGTCCAAACAAGGACGAGACGTGCGTTCAGTGAGGAGGCCTGCGTTCGGGTGGCAATCGGCCTATCGACTTCCGTTGCATGACGCCTAACCGGCTATGGTTAGAGTGCCAACCACGTAACATATTCCGCGCCAAAACCGCCCATTTTGTCAGAGTGTCTCGATATATGTGACGACTTATGTTCTCTATTTACCGATTACATAAAATAAATTCGTTATGGGCTTTTCGTGGAACTAACCATAGCTGCCGGCAATCGTTCGTTTTTATCCAAATAGCACCCCGGTTTGCGCGTGTCTGACATCAGCCCCGGCCAGAACACGAGTTTGATCAAAGGGAGTCTGATACTTGCAGAGACCTGTGCCGAGCCCTTGCTTCAAGCGCATAGGCTCTCTGGTCGAGCTGCAAACGCAATTGGTCAAATCCTGTAGGCACATGTCTCGTGGAGCATCGACATTTTATAGTAACAAGACAGCCGGTCTCTCAGGGGTAGCGTCAATATCGTAAGTATTCTTTTTTTTATTTTAGTAGATTAAATATCCCCAAACAGCTTCGCGGGTGGCAAGTCCTACTCCCGTGTGAGTGCACTGGAATATATCATCCTTTAGACTAAATGTAAAGCATCTACAACTCCTCAAGAAGCGTATCTTTTCAGATTATTCTTTCAAGCTCATACATCCTGCATGAGCTGGTTTGAAAGAAAAAATAATATATATATATATATATATATATATATATATATATATATATATATATATATATATATATATATATACACACGCTAAAAGGGTTTGCTCACAAGTTTTGTTTTCTTTTTTTAAACGAAACCGCCAAAAAATATTGCGCATTTTTTTTTCGCACGTTAAGTATATAATTAAAAACACATTTTCACCAATATAAAAAAAAATCTACGTAGAGATGCAAAAGACAAACATGGAAAATACTTCAGGCAGATTTTCCGACCTTAACTGAGGCGACTCGGCGTCCGCACTCTGCACCGACCAGATTACTTGACGTCCGTGCTCGACACCTAAAATTGTGCACACTGCTCACGGCGTCTTTTCGGTCTGTCCATCAATCAGCCTCTTACCCAAAAAATACCGACCGTGGCCCAACGCAAAAAGAATTTATACATTACAATTATTTGTTTCGGAAAAAAAAATATTTCGCAATGCTAAAAACTTTCTCCGGGAAGGAAGCGTTCCGCAAAATCACCGCACCTTGACGTTACCTCAAAGATACTGGATCTCTACGAAAGGCCGGAGATGGCTGTGTATACCGAGGACATGGTTTATACACACATACACGTAAAACGTTTTGAATAACGTTATCCTTGTTTCCGTATAAACGCTTGCTGCTAGATCGTATAACCCTTTTCCCCCGGCTTTTTAAGTCCCATTTCGATGGTCGGGTATAGTGTCTACGAAGAGAAACTGAGGGAGAGGAGGAATTAGGAGCGAGCGGGGATGTCAGAGCGCCGAGCTCCGATTGGACAGGTTAGTGGGTAGACGCAAAGGTCAACTGCCTTTGTCTCTATCCACTGACTCCTTCCAATCGGAGCGAACAAGAGCGCGTCGTTTGCTCCACACGTGGTGCCTCGCGTTCGAACCCCGGACGGACGCTGGCGTTCGAACGCGTTCCAATATTGAGTAGAGACAATGACCGCCGGCCTTTGCATCTACCCACTAATCTGTCTAATCGGAGCTCGGCACTGTCATGTCCCCTCGCCTCTCCTCTATACTCCTCTCCCTCGGTGTCTCCCCGCATATGCATTATACTCCTTGTCACGCCCAGAAGAAAAAAAAAAAGTTTTCCACATTATTTGTGCGCTGCTCGAAGTAGTTCTTACAAGATTTGGTATCGTTCCGCGAAGAGCCGGACTGGTTTTTCTATGGTTCTCGAGGTGAATACGAATATACACTTTTACAGACAGCCACACTTCAAAATCTTGTCAGGGAGCCGCGGATGAAAAATGCTTCGTTTGGGCGCCAGTCTGACAACCGTGGGCACGGAGGCTCGACTGTCAGCCGATATATACATGCTCCAGCTTCAAGATGGCGGCGCCCATAGGTCGCACTTGCAGACGTCTATATGCGGTCTGACCCCAAACTGTCGTGTCCACAACGCGAGTTGCGTGCATTGCACCGCTCGTCTTTATGCGGGATATTTGTGTGAGGTAACGGTGTCCTCCTTGTTACGAGTTTCCGCGTACACGGGGTAGAAGAACATAACGAGGTATTTGCGCACTCTTTTCATTTAAGCGTGATTTTATGTGTACACTGCACGACACTGTTAACGCAAACGAACAATCGCTAATTTTCTTCCCTCTTTTTTTTTTTTTTGAGGATCAACGGGTTATTGTCAAAACTGCTATACTTGTTTTCACCTCAAAAACCACAGTAAACAAAAAAAAAGTTCGGCCTTTTGTTGAGCATTATTAATTTTCACTTTATGTAGAAAATTAAGATATCTGTAGGTGCATTTAAGATTAGATATACGTTATCTTATCGAGACGTAAAAGGCTACAAACGCCAAAAGCATCGCTTGTTCCTCCGACAACCGAATCTCGTAAGAACTATACTCCGCGCAAGTAGACATTGCGCAAAACTTCTTTTTTCTTGAGGCAAAACCAAAATATATGGAGTCTCAGTGCTGGAACTAACGCGTCACAAGTAATGACGTCACTGGTAACGCGTTAGTTTTTTTTTTTTACTATAACGTACTCGTTAGAATCCTGAATGAGTAACGAGTAAAGTAATGTCCTTATTATTTTACGGCATCTGCTATCAAATTAGGCTACCCGTTACTTTTGACTAAAAATGGTGGCATGATTCTTCGAAAGCAAAATACTTTTTATTCTGTACACTACGTAAAAGTGGCAAGGAGACCCCAACAAAGCTATGTATAAACGGCGTCATATCAAGCTCCTTGGAAGACCCTTTGAACGTTCCCACGGCCTGACCCAAAAGGCGCAAGATTATCGCTGCGCGGAACCCCTAAGCGTATTTGGTGCAATATTTGTATAGAAGCTACTAAGATCACCGTCACTGGAAAGAGCCATCCGTTCAGAAGGAACAGTCTGCCGCCGCTCGAAGGATCTTTCTTCAGCGTAGCTGCTCCTGCTGGTCACGTCCTTCTATTCAAAACAAATTAATTGTCGTTCTGTCAACAACAAAAAATATAAATAAGTTTGGAAGCGTTGACATTCCAACGCTTTGAACCAAAACAAGTGTGTTAGCGTCGACCGGGTACTGACGTATCGTTAATTGGAAATGAGACGTTTGTTTGTGAAGAAATAAAATAACGTTCATTTTACCGGATTAACTTTGATTACACAAAGACGGTTTTATTGCGTCCGTTACGTGGCGTGCATGCGGTCGTTCTTTTTAGAACGATTTCTTCTCTGTGGTTATGGGCAAAGTTCAGTTCTCCGAATCTCGCTCGCGAAGTATCACGTGTTCGAGGATATACATTACAGACCCTGCCGACAGCGAATCTTGTACTAACCTGATCAATGCAATGTGAAAGATTATAGAGGCGGTTTATTATAAAAAAGCTGTCATATACTAACAGTGAAACACAAAATAACGACAAACTAACACAAAAGTAACATCCGTTAGTCGTGGCAAGTAACGACACCGGTATTTCGTTACATTTGCAAAATGATAACGGAGCTCTGTAACGCGTTAGCTTTTTTCCAAGGTAACGAGTAACGCTATTTCGTTACTTATTTTCGGTAACGGTCACAACAGTGGTCACTAGTCTAAACACTAGAGATGTATATGCACGCCAGTGCCGTTTCGAAGTACAATGCAAAAAATGTGCCAAGGTCGTGTTTGCGCTAACAGTGTCGCGCAGTGTAGATGAAACACATACGTGTTTCCACAAAATGACAAAAGGCGACGACTGCGACAAATCAAGTGAAAGCATGGAAATTAACTGCGAGAGCTTGAACGCCGTGGCGCGACTTATATTCTCTCCACATCTAAAGAAAACGCAGTCGCGGAGCTGTAGCACTCTCCCACTAGCTTCAGCTGCTCGGCACGAGCGGGAGGAATGCGGAGAAGCCAACTTCCCATGAGCAGGCAGATGCACGCGCCCTACATACACAAACTCCAATCGCCGCCCATCTTGTGAAGAACAACAGTGTACAGAGCGCGATGCGGTCAGTGACTTATACCCCCCTCCCCAACACACCCCCATATGATGAAAATCCTGGATAAACCCGTGAATGTGGTTAGCACGAAACACTCAATCCCCCGATCTTTCAGTTGTTCGCTTACGGCTGAAGACTAATAATTAAAAAAAAGACTAGTATAGTAGAATAAGCTCATCTGGAGAACCAACTCGGAAAGAAAAAAGTGATGTTGGACAAAATAAAAAAAAATATTAAAAAAAGAGGGAAACGAGGATGTTGTGTTTGAGGTAACTGCGTCACGGAGTATGTCTTTTGTTCGGACAGAGATAAATTCACGGTGGTCAGTTGAAAAAGGAAGACATAGGAGATCGCGTTAACCAGGGCCGGCTCAACCCCATCAAGCGCTCTGGGCGAACTCCGGTCGCAGCGCACCCTCCCCTTTTTATAAGCCCCTATCAACTAGGTACGACATCTGTTGTTAGTTAACATGTGAGCAGTGGCCAAACAGGTGCGTCTTGTCAGACGAGCACCGCATTCCAAAAACGAACGATGATCAAACATGTAGCGTCGTGTCGTGCGCCAAATGCATATAAAACAAAAAGCTAAAAAAATCAAAAGGGGGTGCCGCCGCGCCTTCTGTTTGATGGCGCTCTGGGCGACCGCCTAGGTCGCCCACCCCTATAAAGCCGGCCTTGGTGCTCACATCTTAGATATAGGTACCCCTATGGACGACGTGCGCGTCCAGAACCAGTCACTCTGGTCGGCATTCCACCGTTAATTCTACTTTCACCGACTGAAATAAGACCATAACTGGCAACGTTCATGGACTGGTTAAGAATGCGATATCTTAGCCTCCCCACCGAGATTTTCAGCATTAAGATTCGTTGTTCGTAACTGGTAAGTAGCCAGGATCACAACTCGTGGGATTCATTCCTTCTGTAAATACTTTTTTTATTCTTTTCGTTCACTCACTCACTCCAACACTCACGGGATGTGACGGCGAGGCAAATCCTGCTTCGTGACGTCACGAATGAAAACTATTCGTGACGTGTGACTGTGGCTTTCAAGCCGTAGTCACACGCTACCATCATACATATGTATTGCTTCGAATATTTCTGCAGACAGTGTTTCAGTACGACCCATGTTACCGTCATGCAAGGAAAAAACAGGCCTCAGACAGTGTGTGCGAACTGTCTTTTGTCCGATGTATTAGCAGGTGTGATCGTGGTTGCCATAGGAAACGAGACGGCGACAACAGATCGCGTGCTCGCGGAGCGACGAGCATACGGAAATATCGGCTCGAAACAAACAGCTCTACTCCTCTTACTCCAACCGGAGGGAAAAAAAAAAAAGAAAGTTGAACGGACAACGCGTACCCACACGTGTAAAGTCACAGTAAAAGCAACAAAGAAAAAGAGGAAGAAAAAAACTCGATCAGTATGCCAGTGAAAACGATGCACGTACCGGACGGCCGCATGTTTCCCGGAGACCAAGAGGAGAGCGGTCGACGGCGCGGCCCCAAAAACACAAGCGGCGTTATCCGAGCAGCGCTGGTAGCAGCGACGTCGAGGTCGGGTTCACGCGCACGTTACGGCAGCGTCGAAAGGGCAACCGTTGCTGACGCGACCGATCAGGGCGCCTCGCTTCTGGCCGACTGCCCGACTCGAAAGAAGCACTTTCGCCAGTCTGCGGCACACGCGGCGTTTTTTTACCCCTCTCTCTCTCTCGCAATGTGCCCCATCCTCCTTTCCCTCGTCTTCCTGCGCGCCTCCGGGCAGCCGTCGAAGGAAGCGGTCAGCGTGTAATCAAACCTGAGAGGGATAAGCGAGACCTTTAATTTACGCCAGGTCCTGGCTATGCCGACGCGGGCATAAGCGCCCCTCGGCATCTCTCTGCAGAAGCGTTCCCTCTGCGTATAATAGTCTGCGCGATGTTGACGCCTTTGTGGCAGGCGCATTTGTTTTCTCGACGCGCTTACTTGCGGGCTGTGACGCTTGAGTTGCAGCGTGAGGCGGCCACGTAAGTGGGACACGCGTGATTGCAAGGTTATAGGGCCGTTACACGCGGTGTCGTCGGAATAAGCATCGTCATCGTTGCAACGATCTCTCCTCCCGTAACGTTCCCGTTTTCGAAGCCTTTCCGAAGACTGCAATAGACCGACACCCTGTTTACAAACAGGTCTGCGCTGGCCCACACCAGGTGGGAGCACTGTGCGCGTGCAGAATCCAGATTCCCGTGTAGCTAGCTTCTGCGCGTGTACGCGCAGAGCGTGCACGCGCACAGCCGAAGCACCACGGAAGGCAACCAGCGCGTGCCGGAAGCCGGGCATCCGAAAGAGACGCCCCGCTCTTCTCAACCCCTCAATGACAATATACTGTATTCCGCAATTTGTGGCTTTCCAAACTCGGTCCAAACGGTCCCAGCGCCAATAAATGAAAGGCCACGAGACTTCGGAATTCCTCGTAGGCGCTGAGAAAATATTCGTAGCAACGGACAGAGTAAGACCCTCGGCAAAAACAAACAGTCGAGAGCGATCGCCAGACCTCGCAAGCGTGAACGAATCTGCGGGTTTAGATAGCGGCGATGCCAAAGAAAGACCTTCGCTTAGCTGCAGCCGTACCGTGAAGAAAAGGGCAGCCGCTCACGAGGATTTATCCATTCCCGTAGTCGCCCCACGGCCTTAATCACTGGCAAGATTGCGCGAAGCGTGGATTGCAATGAATAAATAGAAGCGTTCGCAAAATTGTCGAAGTGAAGGAAGACAAACGAACGTTGGAAGGTGCTTGAAAGTCGAGAGGGGCAACGTTGTCTTACGATATAGAAGCCAGAAACACACACGAAAAAGAAGTATTGGAAGTTACGAAGTGCCGTGGCTCTACAAGAGCGACAACATGCGTGGCACAGTGCTTTACTATTAGATAGAGGTACATCGATGAACAGTTAATATACTTCGCAGCGCTTTGCAATGTTTCAAATCAAATGCAGAATGTCAACGTCAACGCTCTGTCTCGGTAACGGATGAGTTAGCACTGGAATCAGCGCCACGGGCTTTGCGGGTGTCCTGGAAAGATAAAAGTATCCAAATTCTTCCACCCGCCTTACACGGAGAGATACGGGCCGCTAGCCGAAAGACAATTCGTAATAAGGCAACTCATAGCAGGGCTATTCGTCACATAGGGCGATTCGTCATATGGGCGATTCGTCACTGGGACAACTCGTCGGAAAACAGGAGATAACGTTTGAAGGTCTTGTTACCCGCGTAGTTTGTTTTGGCTGTTCGGTCGCTTTTGTTATTCAGCTTCTGTGTGGTGTTCTCTTTAGAAAGTTTAGTCTTTAGTTTCTTCTTAGGTTCGTAAACATTTTAGTTCACCTTGGAAGCATAGATAGAATATAAAACTTTCAGGAGCGTGACAGAGCTAATGCGCATGCGTGACACAAGGAGAATGTAGCTCGTCCGCGTGTGACACAAACGGCGCATGCGCGACACAGATGGCATATGCGCGACACGTAAAAATAACTCGTCCACTTGCGCGACATAGACGGACTGCGCATGCTCAACACATCCACAGACTGCGCATGTGGGACCGAAACGTTTCACGTAACACCCCACTATTGCCTAGCAATTTGCCATCGATTTTTGCCATTAGTGACTGAGAAAGGTGCCAAGATTCTGGTGGACAAAACATAATTAGTTGTTGTCTTTTAGAAATTAGTAGAAGTCTAATTTCTTGTGTCGAGAAAGAAATAATCAATTAAAAAATTTACTTTTGATTGAGATGACGGTTACCTATGAAACTCTGGCATTTGGTTCGGACCGCTGGCGCAACATTTGGGCGGAGAATGAGCGATCGGCGATGTGCTCATTGACTTTGCGGTAAAAAAAACAAAAAAAAACATTGCAATTCTTTTTTAGGGGTGGGGGAGGGGGGAGGGGGGAGGCACGCACGCTGTGTATTCAATCAATAGTGAGAGATGGGCTAGTTGGTACATCGTTCCTTCTGGCAAAAGCGCAACGAGACAGTGAAAGGAACTATAAGAGACACAACACAAGCTCTCGCGTTCTCTCTTACTCCCTTGTCGCGCTTTTGTCAAAAGGAATGTTTATCCACTGACGGGACTAGAACGGCTGGGAGACCCTTCAGCTCTCTCCTCCCGGCGCGAGCTCCCCGATAACCCTTGGGCGTCTGGCGAGCCTCGAGTGTATACACGTGCAGCCAAAGCGCGTATACGGAAGGCAACGGGCGCGCGCTGGAGGCCGGCCATCGAAAAAAACGCCCTGCCGTTCTCATCCTTTCGGTGACTACACACCATTCCAACGTGTACAAATGCACAGCCCAGCGTGCAATCTCCGCAACTCAGCACGCGCATGTGTTCGTCGCTTCGAAAGCGAGCGAAGCGTACACGCCATACGCAGGAACGCTCAAAGAGGCACCGACCAGAAGATGCGGAACGTTGTTATTCGTGTTGCGGTTATACGTCACGGGACAGTGGGCGATTCTTTTTTACATGAACGCTATTTTATGTCTCGTTTACAACACGAGCATATCTGGTCCCTTTGACGCGGTTACACATTTTTCCTCGTCAACATTTTATTGCTTTGTATGATCTAACCATACTCGAAGGGCACTTAATTCCTTATTTAAATCGTAGTCATTTTATTTTTTATTTATTTCTTATCAGGATGACAGGCGACCCTTCTTGTTTACATTTTGCTTAATGTGGAATCAGTAATTGGATATGCACGTCTTCTTTTTCTCGCGCAATATTTTTTTTTTGACTGAACGGAGTTTGGTTGAGTTATTGCTGACTTTGCCAATTCTGATCCCTATCTGAAACCAATTTTCGAGCAAACCATTTGTATAATTTAGCTCCAGGGCGCAGACAACCCGTGACTGCAGACCGCTTGTTCCTTTCGTAAATCTCTTCATCTCCCGCCCTTCTTTCCTTCGCACTTTACTCAGATGCCAAGTTGTATACGTTCGCCACCCCAAGAGCTGCCATCTTGTCTGGCTCCTCTCTCCAAGGAGGGCACGCCAAGAAATGTGACTCGGTAATTTCCGTAAAAACAAAAGAAACCATCCACCTCACGAGTAATTGGGCATTGCGTAATTCGTAACTATACACAAAACACACTGTTTACAAACAAGCCTGCGTTTGGCCACACCGGGCGTTGGCACTGCGCGTGAGCAGCGCCACCGCACCGGCGTGACGTCAGAGTCTTGAGATGCGCGCTGCCATCTTTGTCTCCTGGGCTGTGGAAGGTGCCTGAGCATGCGCGGTAACTTTCTTCTGTGGGATAGGCGCGGAGCATGCGTTCAGCCCAGTGACTCTTTTTTTTTTTTTTACTTGGGGGTTAACAAGCGCTGGAAATGTGATACCACATCCTCTAGCAGCGTTCGAAACGAAAGAAAACATCAGCAAAAATTAACTTCCAGGATCATGCCTTTTTTGTTGAAACAGATAAATAGGACAACGACGTGCAAGTTCGTCGGCCCCTTGAGCAACTTGCGCAGTTTGTTTGTCAGCCAAATACTCCTGCGAGCTTCTGCGGTTTTGCTCCCCCCCCCCCTTACCCCTCTCCTCCCCGAATCTTGACTAGTGATGGCGCGCGTTTGGCTGCCGAATGCCCGAGCTACCCACTAGAGCGACAAACAGAAACTAGCACAGCAACAAGCTTCAAACCAGAGTCTTTCGCGATTTGATGGACTTTGTAGAATAAATGAGTCTATGCTCAACCACGAGAATCAGAAACGCTGGGTATCTTCGGCAGGCTTGCAATCACTCGTGCTTATTTCACGAGCACCGAACGACTAAGCGCCTGCCAAAGGTATCATCGGGAGCATGCTGCATGTCTTTGAGGCTTGTCCGTGTCGGTTCTTTTTGTTCGTCGCTCTAGTGGGACTGGGGCATTATCATCACGTGTTCCTCGTGTTGCCTTTTTATTGGCGTGTCCGTACCTTTTTGCATGTCAATGCGCCAAAGACGCATATGGGAACACTTGCTCGCCCAACGTAGACTAATGTAACGCAGAAAGAAAAATCCTAAAGTTGAAAAGTCAATCCACACTTTAGGACCGCAAAGTAGCGACAGGTTGGTTAAAAGAAATAGCGTTATCAGGCCGAGACGGATATGCCATAGGATCCGGGTCGGAGCTAAGCTTCACCCCAAAACTACTCATTTTAACGAGGCAAGACAACGAACACTGCTCAATCCCGCTTGCACACCCTCAAAGCAAGAACGACGCTTCACTGTTTACAAGAAGTAACAGTCTAGCGTGCGATTAACACGGTCCAGGTGCTCGAGCTTTCCTCGTCTGTAAGCGAAGTAATTATGCGTCAGACAAACCAACATCCATAAGGACAGCTGCCAAGAGTCATTAGCCAGGCGGACGGCCCCAAGTGCTCGAAACACTGAGCTGCCCAGTCGGCGCCTCGGGCTAAGGGAGCGCTGTTCGACGTATGATCTTACGACGCGTGGCTAAAGAACGGCACCGTCTCTAGTCGCTGACAGGATTAGAACGGCAGGGACGTTCTTTCTCGCCTCCAGCGCCAGCAATTCCAACCTTCGATAACGCTTCGGCGTCTCGTGAGCCTCGAAGCTCGCACGCGCAGCCAAAGCACGACGGAAGGCAGCAAGCGAGTGCTAGAAGACGGGCACCGAAAAGAGACGCCATACCGCAGCCACCCTGTCAGTGGGGACTTTTAGCGAGCCGTTACCGTGTTCCGCGTACACACTACCGGAGCCTCTGAGGCATGCTTTTGATGCGCGCACCCGGATGATATATACAGTGACCGCAGGGCGCGCTCTTTAAAGCATGCTTCAAAGGCTACGGTAGTGCAGTACGACGAACACGGTAACGATTCGCTAAAAGTCCCCACTGATTCCTTCCAGCGCTTCGCCATTCAGGCGAAGAATGCCGACTCGCTGGGCCGTCGATGCACGCGCGGGGTCTGGTATTTCGCAGGCGAGAGCATACCGCGCATGCCCAGAACGCGTTTTACAGCCCAGTAGACGAGGATGGCAGTGAGCGGAGAGTCCATAGTAGACGGGAGTCCGAAAACACGCGCTTGGAGACACAAGCAGAGAGCGTCTTTGAGACATGGCCCAACCGTCGAGGACTCGCGCGGTCCTCCAGAGATGCCCAGAAGCCTTCGAAACAGGCAGCGTTGCGTTGTGGGCGACCTCAGCCCGTTTCACGCTCTGCCAGCTCGACCGTGCGGCTGGCGCTCCTAAGTGACCGTTCAAATTGATCGCCCACGGCGGCGTCAGCCAAGACGCAGGAAAGAAAAAAGCTAAGTGGCTGTCCCAATCAAAGCGGCTGAAGCACGCGCGCGCTTACGCAAGGTGGCTGCTCGCGTTGCAGGGCACTATACCTAACCCTACCCATATCACCGTTGTTAATTGTTGGAGATGGCCTGCAGCCGATGTCCGCTTGGCACAAAACGGAAAGGAGCCTCCACGACGTCTTATGTCAGGCGACGTTTCGCTAAGAGCCAATTCTTCTTCGGAATTTTAAAATATGTCGGCTTTACCCCAGAACACTTAAAAGATTTTTTTTAACAATCTTTTTGTTTGTTTGCGCACGTAGCGAAGAGTTAGCTCAGGTCAGCGCTGGAAAGCTAGCCTCAGCGCGAATGCCACTGATTTTGGAGTTTTTAGAAAAGCCTATAGCGACCAAAAGCGTCACTGTGGTCGGCCTTCCATGATTAGAGGGCCGACCGAGTTAATTCCGCTTTCTTCGACGGAACTAAGAATAATGTCAGCCTCTAGACTTTTACGGTGTCGGTTTAAGACCTTGATAACTTCTAGATTCTACAATACTTCCACCAAGCGTCCACTGTGCTTTTAACTTGAAACGCACATTGGCTAGGTGTTCCGCGTTTCGTGAAGCCCAGATAAAAGCGTGGCCACTAGACTCGACACTGATTGGTTGACGGACGGGAGAGGAGGAGTGAGGTGCTCGACGCTGATTGCTTAACGGAGAGGCCATGTGACCAAAGAGCTGGGCGAGAAGGAGTGAGGTAGGCATAGAGGAGCTCGACCACCTGTGCGCACCGAGGGAGAGGAGCTCGCGAGTATGGAGACTCTAGGAGATCGCCAGGTTTATCAGCCCGATTTGTAGTATCGCTTCATTCCAGGAACAACTATCAAGCGTACACAGGGTACGCATTAAACTATCTGATGAAGAGCGCCATGAACGTAGGCGTCTGGAAACTCAGAGTATCGCTGAAAGTTTTGATGCTAGAACCTTTCCCGTATACGACACCTATAGGGATTTGCCATACATTTTTTACAGACATCATCGAATTTGTCTTGCGCAGCAACTCGTCGCCAATTGCGGCGCCGGGTTGTATCAGCGGTACATTGTTGCTGATACAGCGCTGGTATAGCGCCCATAGAACGCTGATATAGCAGAAGTGGGTGGTTTAATAAATAATAATAAATAATCAATTAATTAGTGTTTAATATACTGGGTGATATCAAGAAGCGGCCAGGCTTTTTACATCGACCGCGAAATTTGGTTTCTTAATCTACCGCGTTCCGATTTTGTCAGCGTTAGCCACAGGTGGTGCATTTTTTCTATAAAACTCGGAAAGAGCGAGGTTACCTGAGGAAAAGTAAAAAAAAAAGAAAAAAAGCGTAACTTCTCTGGAAACGCAGCGAAGTCACCGGTCTTCAAACCATTGGGCGCCCTATGGTTTGAAGACCGGTGGCTTCGCTGCGTTTCCAGAGGAGTTACGCTTTTTTTCTTTTTTCTACTTTTTCCTCAGGTAAGCTCGCTCTTCGCGAATTTTAGAGAAAAAATGCACCACCTGTGGCCAACGCTGTACAAAATCGGAACGCGATAGGTTAAGAAACCGAATTTCGCGGTTGATTTAAAGAGCCTGGCCGCTCCTTGAATCACCCGATAGTGTTCAGCAACAACCAGTCGGTCTTAGTGCTGGCACTTAAAATAAAGAGCAAAACCACGCACATACAAACCAGCATACAGACGAGTGCAGAAGGGGAACGTAGATCGCCAGTCTGAGAATATAAATATTAACAGGTACGAAAGACACCCAAATCAACAAGGGATATCAAAAGCACAAAGCAGAGACATCACTATAGGTGTGAGAGCAAAAAGCAAATACTTGGATATCGTACTGATTAACATCAACCGTTCAACTGATCAACCCTTTTCTTCTTCAGTGCTCGCGTTTCGGTCTCGGTTTCGAGCAGTTGAGTTTCTTGGCTTTATTACAAATATTCATGACTCGGTAGCAAAATATTCATTGGGTAGTCTCCTAACTGACACAATAATAAATCGCCTAAAAATTTAAAAAATGGGGGGGGGGGAGGGGGGGAAGACAAGTGTGCCTTTAATCATCGTGCTTGCCCCAAAACAGTAATTTCTACACGGACATACTAAAAGGAAGCTGACGAAGTTCTTGAAAAAAACGAGTCAGATGTCAATTTTAGAGTATTTTTATCTCGTGAATCTGAATATCGTGCTCGTGTTCCCCGAAGATGTAACTAAACGCGAGAAAACACGATAAACCTCCGACCAGTCGTTACGTCATACTAGGTATCTTTCGGCCGCCAAGCGCCTGTCGCCGCATGTGGGTAGCGCATGTGGTTGCAAGCTTGCCAGGCATATTTCCCCGCACTGACACCTGTCGTGACGTTTTTTCTGACCTTTTCGATTGACGTGTCGGCGACTCCTTGCTGAACGGCAGAAGATAGCGCAGCGTCATTAAGGAAGGCTGGTTTGACACGGTACATAGGCAACGACCTCCGTTCGACTGTGTAAGTCCAGAGTCATGGTTTTCGCCGTACGGCTGATGACTTTAAAGGGACACTGACAGGTTTTTGTTTGCACACGACATATGAGAGCCCAACTACCCAGAAAACTGCCGATCGAAAACTGGCCATTTTGAGTCGCGCTCACTCTCTTCTTCGTGGTCACGTGCCTTTTTGTATGGATAGACCAGTGTTGGAGAAAATACTCGATAAAAGTATTTACGTTAAGTTACTAAATACCTGCGTCATAAAGTATTTAAAATACTACTCAAGTTACATTCACTGTAAAGTATATTGACTAGAGTACAAATACTTAGAAATGTAATTCAATTATTTTTGAAGATACTTCCGCATTGCGTAATTTGTATCGACGTGAGTGGCAACTACAATTATACAGCTGCGCAAATCTGGTTTACCAGAATGGTTTATTAGCACGCAACAACACAAAACGGGAGAAAAAAAAGTATCGTAGGGCTATTTTATGCAGTCCGACTATAAGGAGCGCTGTCCAACTATAAAGGCCCGTTGACACTCTGTACGGCCGAGTACAACCGAGAGAGACCAGACCGGTTTTTAAGCCTCTTGCGATCTCTTAGGACCGGATGCGCGACAGCGGGAGCTGGTCCTAAGAGATCGCAAGAGGCTTAAAAACCGGTCTGGTCTCTCTCGGTCGTACTTGGTCGCAAGAGTGTGAACGGGCCTTAAGGAGCATAACGCTGTTGTCTTGGCCCTTGATGTGACGGAGGTCAGCCGTAAACTTTGAAATGAAGGCGAGGTGTCTTATTTCTCGCGCTGAGTAGGTCATGCGGTTGCTACGAAAGGCGTACGTCAGGGGATTGAGGTCTGTGAGTACATAAAACTGCTGCCCTTCAGGGAAATAACAAAACAAAATGTCTCACAGCCAAGTTAACAGCGAGCAGTTCCCACCTAAAGGCACTGTACCGACGTCGATGTGCACATGATCAAATCGCGCATCAGGTGGTGCAAATTCTTTCAACTACGTTATTGTGTGCCTGCTCACTTTGGAACGCTAGCACTGAAGACAAGCCTTTGCCCAGCTGCGAACATCAGCATTCATTTTCGGCCATGCAGAACGTGCTGTGAGCAGCCGCTGCGTGGCCCGAATGCCCGGATGGCTGATGTTGTGTAGCCGGTCGAAGACTCTGGCGTCGCGGGGCAAATGGGACAAAAGGTCGAGCCGTTCCTGTTTACATGACACATGTTATGGTCACCGATGTGCTTAGAAGTGGTATGTCCCTGTGCAGCAGGGATGTCGTTGCGTTCTGAATAACTTGCAATTCCGAGTCTGTCTGTTGTGCTACAGCGAGGGTTTCGAAGTCTAACAGGGCCGAAGACGAGGAAATGGCTTCGGTGCAAGAAAGCGCATCGGCTACGCTGTTGTCTTGGCCCTTGACGTGACGGAGGTCAGCCGTAAACTCTGAGATGAAGGCGAGGTGTCTTATTTCTCGCGCTGAGTAGGTCATGCGGTTGCTACGAAAGGCGTACGTCAGGGGCTTGAGGTCTGTGAGTATATAAAACTGCCGCCCTTCAGGGAAATAACAAAACAAAATGTCTCACAGCCGAGTTAACAGTGAGCAGTTCCCACCTAAAGGTACTGCACAGCGTTTCCGCGGGCTTGAGTTTGTGTGAAAATAAACAAAACGGCATCCAGACTCCGTCTAAGAACTGCTGTAGAACAGATCCGACAGCTGTCTTGGTGGCGTCGGTCAGGAGGCGGGAAGGCGCATCAGAAAGCAGGTGGACAAGTGTTGCGCTTACCAAGGCCTCTTTCACTGTAGAAAAGGCTGACGCAACTTCTTCGCTCCACTGTTCTTTTGACGACGGTCTTTTCTTTGTCTTCAGGAGGTCTGGCATCGGTTGAAAGATTTTCGAGCAGTGTGATTTGAATCTGCGATGAAAATTGACCAGACCGCTCCGTTTCACCTTCAGTCCGAACGCAGCGGACGCCAGGAGCCATCCCAGCCAATCCACCGTTGAGGAGTGTCATCTGACCTTGAGCTCCCTGTGTCGCTCTGCCCAACCGGCAGGTCACGCGAATTTCTCCCGGCGCTGGATCGGCTAGGATAGCTCGTGGCTTCCACTGCGCTCGGACTGAGGGTGGAACGGAGTATATGAATTCCCGGAACTTGCGCAGAGATGTTGGCTGTGGGAACTCACGAACTACCTTGACTTTGTTTTCCAGTGGTTGGATTCCGAGTGGGGTGATGCGATGGCCAAGGAATTCCAAGCTGTCCACTCCGAAGACGCATTCGGCTGGGTTGATTCCAAGGCCAAATTCTTGCAGGCGGTCGAACAAAATGCGGATGTGTTGTTCGTGTTCGTCCGGTGTGAACTAGCCACCAGAAGACCGTCACTGTAGGCGAAGACAAAAAGAAGTCCCTCGAGTGACTTCGTCTATGAATCTTTGGAACGTCAGAGCATCGTTCCGCAGGCCGAATGGCATACGGGCGTACTCAAACAGTCCGAACGGGGTAGTGATTGCCGCCTTTCGCTATGCCTGCAGGCTCCACAGGAATCTGGTGATGAGCTTTCACTAAGTGAATCTTGCTGTAGCTGGTCGTACCACCAAGACTTTTCGAAAAGCTCTGGATGTGCGGCATGGGGTAGCGATCGGATAGTTAGCATGCATCCAGGGCTCGATAGTCGCCGCACGGTCACCAGTCGCTGGCATCTTTCTTTGGGACCATGCGCAGAGGCGATGACCAATTGCTTGCTGAGGGTCGAATGATGCTTAGCTGCAAGCTATGGTCAAACTCACGACGCGCGATGATGAGGCGCTCAACGGCAAGCCGACGGGGGCGCGCGGATACGGGCGGGCCGGTAGTCAAGATCTGATGAGTGACTCCGTGCTTGGCAGGTAGTTCAAGGTTAATGGGTTTTGTCAGCACTGCGTATTCCGCGAGGGCGGCTTTGGTAGCGTGATGTGGCTGGAAGTGGTCGCAACGGAGATATCATGAAGTTGGAAAGGACGCCTTGGACCGATAATGATGTTCTCCCATCGATGAATCGTCGTGCCTGGAGGTTTACAGACAAACCAAAAATCAAAGATAAAATCTGTTCCCAACATTGGCTGTCGCAAGTCGGCTACGATGAAGACCCATCGAAATGTTCGTTGCAGTCCGATGTCGATAGTGAGGATCGTTGCCCATACGTGGCAATCGCAGAGCCGTTGACGGCATGCACGCAGGAAATATGAGGGGGCCTGCTGCTGGAGGCGGTCAGCGCGCGATGCTGGTAAGACGCTATAGCCTCAGCTCCGGTGTCAATGAGGAAAAGATGCCCTGCGGTCCGATCGACAACACAAAGCAAGCGGCTTGTTGTCTGGCCTTGGTCACCTGCCGCTGCTTGTGCTGGGCCTCGGCGTTTCCCGACCACGTGCAGGGTTGATCGCACTTGGTAGCTCGCTCACCGAATCGGTGGTGGTACCAGCAGAGCTGGTCAGGAGAACGCGAAGCTCGCCGGTGTGCAGACCTGCGAGGAATTGACTTCGTCGCGATGATCGCGTTGATCTTGGCTGGGCTTGACCCATGGCGTCGATGGCACTCGCGAGGCGATCAAGTCGTGCCTCGATGCTTGACGCTCATGCTTTCCAAGACGCATAGGTCCGGTACTGCGACAGCACTCACATTCGTCGATGAATATTCCGCGGTGCGATCAGCAAGCACGGCTAGGTGGTCAAGGGACATATCATCCGCCGCTGCCAGGATCATCCGCATACCTTGCGGGTGCTTTAAAAAAAGCTCGCGCAGGATGGAACTTTGCGCTTCGGTGGCTTGCGTTCCCAATAACTGCCTCATCCGGTGCAGGAGCTGCGTCGGGCGACGGTCCTCGAGCTCTTCAGCGATGAGGAGCTTTTAGATGAGGGACCTCTTTGATACGAGTCGTCTTGGATAGCAGCGCTGTTTTCAGTTGGTTGTGGTCAGGGTGTAAGATAGACAGGTGGGGAAACGGCCCATGAGGCCTACCGGCGCCGTGACCGGATTGTGTACTCGTCTGCTTGCGGGTACCCTCGATTTGCGACAGATTGCGCTGGCGGCGAGAAGAAAAAATTTCCGTCTGGCTTAGCCGGTCGCCTCCGGTCGCCCACTCCTGGTCGGCCACCCCGGAGTGAGAGTTCGCGGTGCTCCACATAGATGGCGCCACAGGAAAAGAGAAAGCGGGGGTACACAATCGGCTCGCCCATTTTGGCCCTCGTTTCCACCTGGTCCATCTTACACCCTGGTCGTGGTCGTCTTCAGATGGCGGCAAAGACAACACGCCGTCTAGCTGATCTGCGATCTCTGCGATAAGGGATGCGACGACGTGGTAATAGCGTGCCAGTTGCGAAGTGATCCGCCTCAGATGGAAACGGGCCTCGACATGCGCGAATCCAGACTTCCGGGCTCTTGGGCCAGAACCATGGTGTAAGATATACTCTCTATGTGATGACTTTGCCCGACGAGGAAGTGACCAGATAGAGCCCTCTCACGAACGCATGCACGCGCCCAAGAGCCCGCGGCGAACTAGCGTCGCTCACTGGCGAAACGACGCAACTTTGCAAAAAACATAACTAAAATATCTCGTTGCCACGGCATCTCCCGTGCAGCCGTCGACATCCTTGAGCGAGGAGCTTAGTGCTTGTCTAATGCCATAAAAACTAGATTTTTTTTTCGCAGTTGCGTCGTTTCGCCAGTGGGGTATCCACACGAAGGAGAAATCCGCCACTTGCCTCCGCGGAGCGCGCATCACGTGAGACGTACGTCATCCCTTTTGATGCCTCGCGGCACGTTCTCCTCCGTGGCAGGCGCGGGGGCTTCGTGCTGACAGTACGAAAGCTCCGCAAGTGCACGCGGCGGAGCCGTGGACAGGCTGGATACCCCTGCAAGGGGTATCCACACGAAGGAGAACTCCGCGGACGACGTCGTGACGTCAACATCCCGGGAAACTCCATCCCCGGCTCCGCCGCGTGCACTTGCGGAGCTTTCGTGCTGTCGCACGAAGCCTCAGCGCCTCCGCCACGGAGGAGAAGCGCGCGAGGCGTCAAAGGGATGACGTACGGCTCACGTGATGCGCGCTCCGCGGAGGCAAGTGGCGGTTTCCCCGTGTAGCAACGCTAGTTCGCCGCGGGCTGTTGAACGCGCGCATGCGCTCGTGAGAGGACTTTATCCAGTCGATCGCGTCTCATTGTTCCTCGCGCCAGTGTCATCGACATAAAGATATATATCTTACACCGTGGATAGAACGCTGGAAGTAGCTTGATCGTGGCGAGAGCGGAACTGGAGGTTGCTGTAGCGTCACCGTCCGGATGAAGCGTTGCCGCGGCCGGTCCATGTTCACCATGGAACCGGCGTCCGCGGTGTATGAGCGACGTTGTCCGAATTCCGGGTCACCAGTCTCGTAGGAACGTCAGACCCCTACGGCATCGGGAATCGAACTCTTGAACCACGCGTCCCCAGAGCGTGAGCACGCGGCGTGGTGCTCGCGCTCCAAGCGGAAAGTAAACGTAAACAACAACAAAAATAATAAAGAAGCGTTCGAACAGCAAGTAAAGGGCCGCTATAGCTTTATGTCTACCCACTAATCATTCCAACCAAAGCTGGGCATTCCGAAGTCCCCGCGCGCTCTCATTTTCCTCCTCTCAAACAATTTATACCCGTATTTTGAACGCCAAGCTTTACGTACGATTTTTGTCTTTTATGTAAAAATTGGTATAGAGTTAGGCGATACTATGAAGTCAGTGGCAACGTCCCAGTCGATTAGTATATTAAAGAAACAAGAGAGAAAAAAAGGCTCGAGGTACACTATAAGCACTTATAAGTTGTGAATGCGAAAGCATGCACGTCGATTCTTCCAATCTATAGTCTGCAGCGTATTAGCGTCGACAGCAGAGAGTGCCCTCTCCTCGCCGCTCTGACCTTGGACGTTTTAGTGACCGGCGCGCTGGCGGACACGCAGCGCCATAGGGTGGCGGTCGCTGAAACTGACGCACAGCGGCCAATGGGAGCCTCGTCGACGCGCGCCAGCCAATGGGACCGAAGCCGAAACCCATTAGCTTTACTCCGCTCCTTTGGGATCAGGGAAACCTGTTTGGCTCGGTTTTTCGCGTGGTTTCATAGCTGGGAGCTGGCTTCACTTGGAGAAAGGATGTAAGGTGCCGTTTGGCGCGGCTTCAAAGCTGACGACGTCGGCTCACTCCATAGGGCAGTTAATGCTTTCTCATTAAAAAAATGACCGCATCTCCACGTGGTGAATGATGTTGATTGGGGCGAAGCTCGGGTGGTGCTGATGATACTGATTTTGGTCATAGGTAGTGCTGCTTGCTGTCGGCGTTGACGCTTTGCCGCCGCTTCCCGAGCTCTCAACTCCGGGTCCGCTGGGCGTTTTTGACGCTGTGCAGCAGCTTCTCGCGCCCTGGTCTCCGGAGCAGCTTGCTGTCTACGTAGACGCTGAGGCGCTGCATGCCGAGCTTTTCGGTCCTTTTCATTCATGGCAGTAGGAGAATCTGTGGTTTCTTCTTTTTCTTTTTTTAAGCAGACAGATGGGATGGCATCTCAGAACCCCTACTCTTTTTTTTCGTTCTTTTTCTTTTTTCATAATTTTTTTCATCTTTTTTTTTCCATTTTTGTTTGCCCTACCCGAGCACGTGAGCATGTGCTCACGTGCTCGTGATCTCACGAGCAGAAGCACGAGCATCCGACGCCGGCCTACGGCGGACGGACATACGGACATGGCTAGCCCCTAAGGAGCTTCGCCCCTAAAAAAGACTCGAGCGTTCCCGCAGAGGCTTGTCTAATATTGCACAGCCCGCGTGCTTCAATATCATAATGACGCAAACGAACAAGGTTGCACCGGCACTTCTAGCCGCAGTTAGCTGCCAGGCACGTAGCCAGGGGGGGGGGGGTGAACCCCTTCTCCCCCGAAATCTTTCATTTTGCTGGGACCTCCTCTTCCCTTTCCCCCTCATACAGCATTTTGCTCATGGGCCACCCCCCCCCCCCCCCCCCCAATAACAAAATCCTGGCTACGTGCCTGGTTAGCTCACATCTAACTTCTTTTAGGGGGATCGGTGGCCTAGGGTGCCTCAATGTCATTCTGTTTGAGGTGATGCCACCCTTTGTAGTTCCCGATGCCGACAGCACGCGCTCACGGGTAAAATACAAAGAAATCGACGAAAACAAAATATCGCCATAGCACAGTCAGTGCCACTAACGCGTGCAGGGACACGCTCTTTCACGCGCTTCTGAACAAGAAAGAAAAATAAACGTGTGGGACAAAATGGCCAGATGTCTCCACCCTAAGCAAAGCGCACATAAAGGCACCCTACGGTGGCCGAGTGGGCTAGCGCATACCAGCTCGGAGCACGTGGAGCGAAAGCTCGCGCTGCAGAACCCAGGGATCCTGGGTTCAATCCCCATCCCTGCCCGCTTCGATCTGGATGAGCATCGTACCGGCGTGCGGTCGTGTATCACTACTGCGTGGTGCACGTTAAAGACCCCAGGCTAGCGGTTGTACTGCACTGGCTAAATTGCTCATCTACACCGAGTGACTCGTCGCAACTTTGAAATGGCTGACCAACTACACGCTGTATAAATATCCACACAACCCCAATTATAATGATCTAACTAAAGTTCCTGTATAGGCTCCCTACGGGAGCCAGAGTTGCGCGTCTGTTTTCCACGTGCCGCCGCTCCGCTATCCGCCGAGATCCGATCACGTGAGGATCCGGATCAAATGCCGTGCAGAAAAGTAGACGTTGCACTGCCCCGACAGTACGTTCCCCTGCTTTTGAGCGCGCCGCGCGCCTCGAACGCGCGGCGCGGCTATTCGCCGAGTTCAGTCTCCTGACGAGCAGGATCAACATACCATGCAGGAAAGACGGCGCTACGGGGATGAACGCGCAACTCTGGCTCCCGTAGGGGAGCTTATACAGGAACTCCAGATCTAACTGCTTTTACGCGTCACCACAGTTACCGCTCTATACTTTCGGATAGCTATTTCAAGAAGAAGTGAAGAGTGCGCGTGCACGTGCTTTCATGGGTGGTTGCTCAAGCGCACGTGCGCACATACCTTTGACTACCTTGACTGCTTTGCCGCAGAATGTTGTCCGCAAATATAGACGTTTTTTCTTTCCTGTCGTTCTCAGTCACGTGGGTTCCGTATCTGGTATGCGGTACGAAGAAATAATAAAACATTTCAACCTGGAATATGCGAGAAAATTTAGGTGAGGGAAACAAGAATGTGTGACATCCATCCCCATCAGGCATTTTTCGCAAACACCTTCCAGTGGCGTGGAGAGATCAAAACGATGTTTTACCGCATACCAGAAGTCACGACATTCAAGATGTCTGCGCCCCTGTGGAGCCCCATGCGTGCAAGCACGTGCAGCTTGCGGATGAACATAGCTTAGAGCAAGCTTGCACTTCCACAGGCTTGTCCGCACGAGAAGGGGATCGGTGGCCGAGGGAGTTCGAAGACGACGACGAGCTGAATGGCCGCGTTGGAAATGGGCTCCGTAAAGGAAATCTCAACGGCTAAGCCTAGCCGGGAATATTCTGAAACTACTTCTGCTTCTGCCCCCTCTGCACCAAGTACAACGGAATACAAGATTTTACTGCCACCCCTTCCCAACGGTAAGCTGCTTGAAAATTCACTGATTCTTCATGGGGACCCATCAGCCCGGCCATACCGCATCGACGATTTCGGTCCTGCTTTGAAGAAAATCATCAACCCAAACGAGCTAGCTTCGCTGGGGGCCTTCCAATACAATCATGTGTGGCTACTTACGGTGCGTTCTGCCAAGGAAAAAGAAAGACTGCTGCAGCTCCGAGAGATCCAAGTAAAGAACAGGACATGTTTGATAATAGACGGGAGCAAGACTGCGCTGTCCATGAAGGTGCACTGGGTTCCTACTAGCGTCCCAGATGCAAACGTAGCCAGCGCTTTCTCTACGTTTGGAAAAATAAAAAGCATCGTTCGAGACAAGTGGCACTACTCCGGCTTCGAGGATGTAGAAACAACTACAAGAATACTATCAATTGAATTGAACGAAGGTGTGACTGCGGACAGCTTGCCGCATCAGCTCAGGATTCTAGGAACCACCGTCCTTGTCTCCGTGCCTGGCAGAGCACCGCAATGTCTGCGATGCAGGCAAGTCGGACACGTCCGAGGCCAGTGCCGCGCTCCCTGGTGTAGCGCATGTCGAAAATTCGGCCACGATCTCGAAGACTGTGTCCCAACGTACGCCAACCGAACGACTGCATCTCTCCAGATTCCTGCAGACTACTTGATGGACGCGGAAGAAACAGCACAAACAGAGGTTTCGACAGAGGTCAGCACCGTTCACAGGACAGCCTACGTCGAGGCAGCCTCACGGACTGAGAAGTGCGAAGACAGGTCGGCGTCATCATGCTCTGCAACGAAGGAGACAGTGAGCAATATTGTCATCACCAACTCGTTCAGTGCTCTGGTTCCTGAAGACCAAGCTGAAGAGCCAATGAAACCAGAGGAAGAGGCATCCGAAATAGACGAAACCAGCGACAAAGAAATGCTCGGGAAAAGAAAGGGAGAAGAAATTTTGTGCACGGTAGATCCTGGCTCAACATCTCAATGGGAGCGGGCAGAGTCAAAGAGGAGGAGGAAGAGGCGAACAAAATCTTTATCTCCCAAATCTCCCATCACCGAGCAGGATTCCATCCTGTCCGGCCAAGAGGACCTGAAGAGTCAGTAAGAGACGCTTCACTTTGCTCCATCACCTAATACGTTCAATGAACGACGATTCTTACGGTGCTTTTACAATCGGGACGTTTAATGTAGCCAGCCTTATAAGTCAACGCCGTAAGGTCTGGCTAAAAGAGATTCTTTATCAACACAAAATTGATATAATATGTCTACAGGAAACCAAAGTTTCAACTAGAGAGCAAGAAATTGATCTTGTCTCCTACTTCCAGGATTCATATTATTGTTATCACGCTCAATCCTCGGGCCTAAGTGGTGGGACCGCTATTTTTCTGCGAAAAGCCTCACATCACTGCACCTTCGTTGACTGTGAGCTAGCTGCAGATGGTCGCACAGCTGCCATAGACGTTTTGGTTGGCGGAGAATTAGTCAGAATAGTTTCCATCTACGCACCAAACAACTCTTCTGATCGTTTAACTTTTTTCAAAAGCTTACGTTTGATTTTAGACACCCCAAGTAAAGTTATCTTAGCGGGTGACTTCAATTGCGTACTCTCCCGTAATGATTGCACAACTTCTGAATGGAAAAGTGATGGAAGCATAGTGGAGTTGAAAAACATTCTTCATGACTTCGACCTCAAGGACGCGACAGAAGACATAAAATGTTTTGATCCCAAATTCACCCATTGGCAAGGTTCTTCTCATGCGCGTCTTGATAGAATTTACATCTCAGGTGAATTCCCCAGTGACAAGATTCAATATACTGCGAATCCCACTCACCTCTCAGACCATGCGCTAGTGTCCATCTCGTTTAAAAGACAGGCAGATCGCTCCATGCGTAGTTCGGGAATTGAAACTTGGAAGATGAACACTACAATTTTGGAAGATGAAGTGTTTCGCGAACAAATTCGTAAAGAGCTAACCGTTCTAGTCGAAAGTGAGCCAATCGACGCTTGCAAATGGGAAGCGTTCAAATCGTATGTGAAAGAGCAAGCGATCATCCGAAGCTCTGTAGAGAGTGCACGAAAAAGTCCAAAGAACTGGCTCTCGTAAATGCTTTACGATCCCTCGTCACTGAAGAAGAACGACGCCCAGGCGTATTTATTGAAGATATTAGGAACATAAAAAGGATCGGTGGCCGAGTGGGCTAAAGCGCACACCCAGCTCGACGCGCGTGGAGCGAAAGCTCGCGCTGCAGAACCCAGGGATCCTGGGTTCGAGCCCCACCCTGCCCGTTTCGATCTGGATGAGCATCGTATACCGGCGTGCGGTCGTGTATCACTACTGCGTGGTGCACGTTAAAGACCCCAGGCTAGCGGCTGTACTGCACTGGCTAAATTGCTCATCTACAGCGAGTGACTCGTCGCAACTTTAAATGGCTGACCAACTACACGCTGTATAAATATCCCCCACAACCCAATTTTTTTCCGCACGAGAAGAGACGTGGAGGCGGCCGGTCGCCTTGTTTGCAATCGCCTATTGGTGACGTGAGCGATCGAAAGCGTTGCTGTGGTTGGGCTGCCACGATTGGCCGAATGGTGACAATGACGTCAGCAAAGGATTTCTCATCGACGGAAATAAGAGGAATGTAAGAACTTCAATTTTGACGGTGTTGGCAGTGTTGCTTTGAGAGCGCTGTGATTTCAGGCTTCCACCATGCCCATTACAAACACCATTGAACTTGTTGCTCACAAGGTAATGACGTCACGAAAGGTAACCGAACGAGGCCGCCACCGAAACATCTCGCCGCTAATAGACCTATTGCTAGATTACCCACAGCATCAAGGAGAATGAAGGGATAGGTGTCCCACGCGCCGCACGGGCTGGCCTCAGCAGTAGTAACTTTTCTAAAGCAAATGCCTAAAACAAATTGCATCTTGCACGCGCGTTCGTCAGCGCTTTATTTTGGTTATTTACTTTGAATCTTTTATACGGGAAAGCGTGCGCGTGTGGCGCGTGGAACACCAATCCCTACAGTCTTCTTGATGCTTGGGTAATTTAGCAGTAGGTCTATTGGCGACATGAGCGATCGAAAGCGTCGCTGTGGTCGATCTTCCACGATAGGCCGAATGCTGACTATGACGTCAGCAAAGGATCTCCCATCGATGGATATATAAGTAATGTAAGAACTTCAATTTTGACGGTGTTGGCAGTGTTGGTTTGAGAGAGCAATGATTTCAAGCTTCCACCATGCTCTTTACAAACACCATTAAACTTGTTGTTCGCCAGGTAATGACGTCTGAGGGGAACCATAGGAGGGCGCCACCGAAACATCTCGCCGCGAATAAGGGGTATTCAGTGGACACCATATTTGAGGGCGATGTTTATAGTATACATGCGCAGAACGAGCTCACATTAATAGGCTGCTAAGACCGGCAATCTTAGCGGTGAAGAATGCACGTTGCAGAAGAACTGTGGAAGCTCGCCGTGAGCATGCGCTCAGCAGTAGCGCACACAGCTACGGCCGCCAGTGAATACTCGCTATTGCGTGGTAAACTGTGGCTTAGCGTAACTGCAAGTTAAGTAGTGCCCGTGTAACGACGCTATGAGTGGTAGGTGCAGTTAGGGCCACTAAAAAAGCTACCTTTCAAAGTAACGACACCTCAGCCATCTTGGTGCCTAAAAGTCGTGGTTGCCAGTGATCTAAGGCTTCATCTAAAATCGCAGGAAACGGTTTTCCGACCTCTATAAAATTTAGAACAGCCCGCGAGAGAGCAAAACAATGTCGCCTGAGCCTCCTGACGTCGTACCCAATGCAGAGCGTTGGGAAGTAATTTAAGTGCACTGTACTTAAAGTACTACCTCAAGTAGGTTTAGGAAACTTGTACTTTACTTGAAGTACATTCTCCGAGTACGTACTTGTACTTTAATTAAAGTATTTTTTTCTGGTACTTTCGAGGAAAGTACAATTTCCCGACTTCAAAGTACATTCCCCATATTTGGTTTTGTTAAATTTGTATCACGAAATGATGTCAACTCCGAAGAAAAACTGGGAGGGATATTCTACTCTTGCCAGAAACGTGAGCAGACGACGCATCGCTCCATTTGTTCTGGTAGCAGCTGTCCCGGCTTTTCGAACTCTCACTACTTCTCGGTCAGTCAGCGCAAGCGGGGAGGTTTAAAATATTAGGAGAGCAAAATTAATCATATTGCAGCACCTGAGACTGTGGTGTGGAACAATCAAATTTTCAAGTCGAAGTAAAAGACAACAGAGGAAAACGTCACAATGTTTCAGACATTATCTTTTGTCTTCTCCTTCTTTTTGAAAGTTCCTTAATTTTTTCGCGCTCCAATCTCAGGTGTTACATGATTATTAATTATCACCAGCGCGCTTGCACACTCACTGTTTTTTTTTGCATTAAGGAGAGGACACTCCTCTATGAGAGGATTGCTTGCGGAAGCTACGGGGCTGACGTCATGCTCTCTCCTAGTACATTTAGCCCCCTTGAGTGTAACAATCCAGTGCAACGGGCGCCAAATTCAGAAGAGAGACTTCTGAATTTGGCTCCATTCTGAAAATAACTACTCTGTGGCCACTTGAATTTATCAAATACTGCAAACGACTTAATTTTCGCGGGCTTAAGTTTTCGCGAATAGGGCCAAAGCTGAAAATTTGAAATTATTCGCGGGTTCTAATTTTCGCGAATCGAGTGTAGCTTCCGTAGCGTTCACATATTGTCTGAATTTTTCGCGGGACGTATTTTTCGCGAATTGTAGGCGATTCGCGAAAATGAGGTCCTCACGAAAATTTAGTCGTTTACAGTATTCACCGCTGTTTTGAAAATTGGCTATGCACCCCTGATTACCTTTGGGCCCTGGGCAATGCATACCAGTTTAAAAATCACTATATAGGGGAATGAAAGGGCATCATGAAAGATTGTGTTAAAATACTTGTACTTTACTTTGAAAGTACATTGCATTTATAGTACTTGACTTCCAGTACGTTGCTCCCAGTGTACTTAATACTTTACTTAAAGTACATCACGTCTCATTTACTTTGTACTTTTACTTGAAGTACCTTTTAGATATACTTTACCCAACACTGCCTAAAGCAGAAGTCAAACTTTCGAATTGTAATTAACGATAGCCTAATCACGCCCGTTCTGCACTCAGTACCAAAATGGCGGTGCCCACACGAAAGCCGGGAAATAGAGTGCCGGTACCTTAAGTGTACGTACACGTTATTCGGAAAATAGACTGCCGGTATGCTATTACGCACACGTACACTTCATGGTTTTCGCGCGATCTCATTTCCGGCCGGCAATATATCGGAGGCAGACTGCCAGGATTCGCTTTCAGGTCTGTCTACCCGTGAGAGTCTAGTCCACCATTATTCCCTTGGTCGGTATACTTTCAATCTTGTTTGCGCAGTGACTGCGCTGCCTCAAGGTGATCCTGCGCAAGGAACTGAAGAGAGAATTGGCTCCTGCCGCAAAACTTTGCTTCTCAGATCAGCTTTTATTTTGTATTTGTTTGTAAACTTGCTTGTTTGGATTATTTTTTTAAATTGTTCTCGTTGTTGCTTTTACTTTCATTTCCCATAATAATAATTTTAAAAAAGGACGAGGCTTGAAAAGTATTGACCTTCTCCGATCTCTGTCTCGTTTTCGAGCCATCAATTGCAGAGTGAAATACGAGCGAAAAGTTACACAGAACTACACGCACCGAGAAACTGAGGGAGAGGAGGACGAGAGCATGCAGTGACGTCACAATGCCGAGCTCTGATTGGTACGATTAGGGGTAGACCTAAAGCCAGCTGCCTTTGCTTCCACTGCACTCGTCGAACGCGTTAGGAGGCAGAACTCCGGCGTTCGGCTCTCTACAAGTGCAGTGGTGACAAAGGCAGCTGGCTTTAGGTCTACTCCTAATCGTATACCAATCAGAGCTCGGCGTTGTGACGTCCCCGCTGCTCTCTCCTCTCCCTCAGTTTCTCGCCATATAGTCACCCACAGCTGAAGAAATGCAGGGCGTGACTCATTATTCGACGCATCTTGCTTCCTTGTGTGTCCTTGGTTGTTCTCATCGGCCATTGCCGCTGTCCCTTTTTTCTCCGGTGCGGTAATTAGATGCACGGGCTAGCCACGCCCTGCCTTTCTTGAGCTGTCAGCGACTATATAACGTCTCCCTTTTTCTCTTTGTTTCTCCGGGTGAGGTGTATTTAAACAGGTAAAAAAGAGTGTCGCAAATTGCCCTGCACGTGTGTTGCTACGTGAAACGTTCTTGGTTTAGCGCTAAACTGATTAGTGGAGTTAGTGGTGAGTTAGTGTTAGAGTTAGAGTTAGCCTTAGAGTCAGTTGGAGTTAGAATTAGTTAGAGTTAGATTGAGTTAGAGTTATTTAGAGTTAGTTAGAGTTAGAGTAAGATTTATATAGATTAAGAAGGGAAACTGAATTGGTGTTTAGGTCACGAGACGTCAATTTTCCCGCTAAATCTAGTGGAGAAACTTCATTTCCCTATAGGTCACGTGACGATGTCACGTAACCTCAAATTTTCCTCTATATTTAGCGGGGAAATTCTCGGTTACGCTTTTTGAGGCTTCACTTCATCTGAAAATCTATAGCCTATAAACGTTTCGCGTTAAAATAAAACTGCATGCCGTAAGAAATTGGAGCTCGTCCAAACGTGGAATTTTGCGGCGTTTAATGATCTCGCGTCTTTATCCTCGATAGCACTGCATACATTTTATCAGAGACGTAGGTGGTGTGATATATGTAAGACTGCTAACGACATGCAAATCGAAGCACCTAATCCTGCGCATTTGTAACGATGCTTCGGGCTTCAACCTCCCCTCTTCATTAACACTTACGACCTCCGCTCATCTGTAAGCTATGGAGGGCCACAGCTAACTTGTCCGCGTGCAAGCTCAATCGAGGCAAGGGGCATCGGTGGCCTAGTGTGATATACTCGGGGACAACTTTTCTTGGTATTTATGAGGAGAGGGGAGAGAGCACGGCGAAGCTTTGATCGGCGCTGGAAACGGGAGAGGGCAGCGTTCCCGTACCTTCGACTGCGTGCCAAAGAAAGGTTGTCCCCGAGAATATACGCTCCGCAGTTCGGATCACGTGCAGCGAAAGCTCACGCTGCAGAGACCAGGGATCCTGCACTCAATCCCCACCCCTGCCTGTTTTGTTATGGACGAGCGTCGTCCCAGCGAGCGGTCGTGTATCACTACTGCGTGGTGCACGTTAAAGACCCCAGGCTAGTGGTTGTACTGCACTCGCTAAATTGCTCCTCTACAGCTGAGACACCAGACGCCCATTGGGGCAGGCTAAATTCCCGCTGTCAGAAACATAATGGCAACACAATTCTTTTCAATAAAGGCAAAACTTCGAAGCCTCGCGAATATTCTCTTCGTTTCCCTGTGCCGTGTACGTGTGCGACCCGTGTGCGAACGGACTCAGCCGTGCACAGGACAACAATGCCGACAGCGGTTCCGACGATCCAGCGCGAGCCCATTGTGGACGGGCAGCGGCGCGTGCTGGGGCCCCCTCGACGCGTCGCGCTCCTGCCGGAAGGCGTGACTCGGGTGGCGTGACCTGTGCCCAGACTTGCTGTGTCACGCACCCGTAAGCCGAATGGCCCGAGGCGTAATATATTTAGTCGCGGTTCACCTCCAGGTTCCACGCAACATAAAAACAAATTATCTCATTGACCAGTAATTGTGCCCGCAGGGGTCACTGGGTTCTGGGAAAGTTCGGTGGCGCTTGCGAATAGCGTCACAGCTGAACCTCGACGCATCACTTCGAATTACAGCAAAGTGGAATGAACTGCGACGGCGTCGGCCTATGTTTATCTATGATTATTGAACAGGGAAGGGGGGGGGGGGGTACACATTTTTGGATCGGACTCCGGAGGGGTATTCCCCCTTTGTGGGGGAATATCTCGGGAGGGTGGTTTGTGCTTACCTTGTGGGTGTGTTAGGGGTGTAAAAAGATCGATGTGTTGGCCGTGGCTGCATGCACCGCGGAGGATAAAACGCCTCCGTGCTAAGGTCAAGAAGAGTTTTCTTACTTCGCGATTTTTATTAAGATCCACCAAAGGGCTTTGCACTGCAGCTCTTGAAGGTGTGGCTGATTTAGTAAAGGAACTGGGATGTAAGGAACGTGAGTTTAAAAAAAGAAAGGTATGTTGGGAATGGGGAGATAGTCAAACAGAGGCTATCCGATGCGACCGGTGGCTAAAGTTGAGAGAAGAATGAATTGATTCTTTGTCCCCTTTCTGGTCATCCGCGTGTGCCGTAACCACAACGCTCACCAATAAGTGTCGTGGAAAATAAACCATTAACGGGAAAGACGAAATCATTTTAACGAGACCGACCTATGTCCGCTGCATGTATAGGTGTGGGTTCGTAGCCTCCTCGCCGCGGGAGGGTTCCCATGGTCGAGGCGCATTCTAGAGCTTTGAAGTTAAGCTACAAACCGCCTTCACTGTTGTTCACATTAAATCCAAACGTAGACGAACGCAGCCTTTACATAAAGTGGAAACGAGCATTGCTTCAAAGGGCAAATGTATTTGTAGATCGAGCACGCTCACTTTCTGCACTGTGTCGAATCCATTAAAGCCACTGACTAATGGTGCGTCGTTTAAAATAGCCGCGAAGGATAAGGTGCGCAGCACAGAACTACAGCGAGTCCTTAAAACGTAATGGGAACTTTGTAACTGAGCAACAAGGCTTCTTTTATAGTCTTTTCGCCTAGAAATGCGCTCGCAAGAAGCTTTGAAGTGTCAGTTGTTGATCGAGTGTAATGAATAAATTGCGCCGCGGTTCACTGTCATGCCACGCGATCGAGATTCAATTTTTGTAATCGTACCGCCTCGGGTTTGTGTTTCTCGTGAAGAATATAAAACTTTTGTTATCTTTCGCTGTTATCGAATAAAAATGGAGCAATTTTCCCAGCTTGGTGCTCCATTCGCAGTGACGTTTAAGGACCAAAGTCCTCAAGGCTAAAGCGCCTTGCACAGTGGGTGGTAGAGGCGCAACTCTGGTGACACGAGCGAAACAGCCATCGCTGTTGGATCAGAACAAATGTAGAACGATCGATGGACAAGATAGTAGGAAAGACGCACTTCTTCGTTCGCAACCCGAACATGCATCGTCCTTGTGTTCGCTATAAAGGATTTTTTTTTTAAGCTTAACAGATTTGTTTAAAAAGAGCCGCGAAAGTTACACTTTTGCGGTTTGTGAAGTGAGTTATACGACGAGGGGGACATTATGTGGGTGGCTAATCTTTGCGATAAGTCAGATAATTAATTAAAAATCGTGAATTAACTTTTGGATTAGTGAAAATAGATATATAGTTCCAATTAGAACCTTGCTCAGCGTCACCGAAAACCACTAAATCAACTCTTTTTAGAACGACTTGAATCACGTGGGAAAGTCGGGGGCACACCAAAGTTACCACACGTGCATCGGGCGCAAAGCTAGCAATGGCGGAACGTGATGATAATCTAATCATCCGCGTTCCGCAACAGCTAGCTTTGTACCTGCTCCACGAGTGGTAACTTTGGTGCGCCCCCGACTTTCCCACGTGCTTCAAGTCGTTCTAAAAGAGTTGGTTTAGTGGTTTTCGATGACGCTGAGCAAGTTTCTAATTGGAACTACATATCTATTTTCACTAATCCAAAAGTTAATTCACGAATTTTAATTAATTAGCCGACTTATAGCAAAGATTAGCCACCCACATAATGTCCCCATGGCCGTATAACTCACATGCACAAACCGCATAAGTGAAACTTTCACAGTTCTTCTTAAAAATATCTGTAAAGCTGAAACAAAACACCCTCTCTCTGTCTGTCTGTCTGTGTCTGTCTGTCTGTCTGTCTGTCTGTGTGTGTGTGTGTGTGTGTGTGTGCGCGTGCGTGCGTGGGTGTGCGTGCGTGCGTGCGCGCTGTGTGTGCGTGTGTGTGTGTGCGCGTGCGCGCGCGCGTGTGTGTGTGTGTGTGTGTGTGCGTGCGTGCGTGCGTGCGTGCGTGCGTGCGTGCGTGTGTGTGTGCGTGCGTGCGTGTGTTTGTGTGTGTGTGTGTGTGTTTGTGTGTGTGTGTGTGTGTGTGCGTGCGTGCGTGCGTGCGTGCGTGCGTGCGTGCGTGCGTGTGTGTGTGTGTGTGTGTGTGTGTGTGTGTGTGTGTGTGTGTGTGTGTGTGTGTGTGTGTGTGTGTGTGTGTGTGCGTGTGTGTGTGTTTTGTTTTACGTAACATGCGTGAATTTCGCAGCTCATGGTTGCTGGAAAAGTAAATTCGTCTTCAAAAAGACTCGTCGATTTCTTTTTTTAAGTTCCAGAGTTGGAAAGAGAGAAAAAGAAAAACGTTACAGAACAAGTAGCGCACAATTTCAAATCGGCCTCAGTCAAAGACATTGAACACCAGTGTGTCCCTCGTTTCACCTTGCCAGCTCATGTCTTTGATTTACCTGTCTGTTCAGAAACTAACCGAAACTCACGTGGGGTGGGCTCAGTCATGTAGATGTTATTCGGAAAAAGTCATGATTTAAATTATTCTTGGTTCAAAGAGTATTCGATTAGATTACTTGATTACTCGAGAAGAAAAGTAACTTGCTGTTACTGAAAAAGTAACCTCAACTTTTTCAGTTACTTCAGATTTTCAAACCAGTTATCTGCCGGTTTGAAAACGAGATTTTCGTACTGGCCATCATTGAATTAGGAACACCGAATTACAAGCAACGTATCTTCAGGATCCACCAATTTCGGTCAACCATCCTCCGGCTGGAGGCTCGGTTCGAGTATTCCTTGCTAGGAAATCTTGTTTAAACAAAGTAGTTTTAGTACCTCCAAAAGTAACCAAATTACTTTGGTGATTCCTACTAGTATGCATTCAAATGATTACAAAGTCACTCTCAAAAGTAATCGAGTACGAGTAATTTAATGACTCGCAATGAGCGCCGTCTATACAAGTCTGGATGTGCTAAGCACAACTAATTTGAAAAATGCCGAGCTCGCAATCGCTTGATTACAAATGATGCCCCGGTAATTGGCTCCCTGCCCTCAATCGTAAAAGTGAAACGAAAAATTAATCACGGACGATCACTCTGGGCGTTTTGTTTGGCACACTGGTGTGATCTCCCCTCCTGTAATGACAAAGCGGCCCGATCGTGTTCGCCGAACTACGGTCGTGTCCGGTCGGGTCCCACGTTCCCGTGACCGGGTGCCGCTGCAAGTTCAGCCCGACGCAGTGTTATTACCGAGCCAATACCACCCAGAAAGCGACGAGGCCTGCGCATGACGTCATCGTTGGATAGATGGATGGATCAAGCTGAACCCCTTGAATCGGGCGGCGGCTTGCGCCTCCTGGCGCCGATGCTGACGCAAGGTAGGCCGTGCTGCGTGCATCCACAAGTGATGACGTTTGTGGGAGAAAATGGCCCAGGCCTTGTCTTCTAAGTGGCATTGATTAAACCCGTTCGTCTTCTCGTTCGCTGCGAGTCACAACCGCGCTGCTCGGTTCCGCGTCCCGTTCGTGCCCTTGCCGTGGCGCTTAGCAACTTATCCAGACAATGCATTGTCCGGAAGATCCGGCTAATAATTTGTCGGAAATTAATATCACCGGTAGTCGCCCATGTCTCAGATCCAGAAAAGTGGAACAGGTTGTGCGAATTGCCTTTTTGACGTGCAGCGATTTCTTTTCCAAGTACACGGGAGTAATCATGCCACAGTGTGTGATGTTATACGTTTGCGTTATATGTATGATTTTATTACTTCATTTAGTAAATTAGTAATATGTAATCATTTATATATTTTATCAGCTAATTGCGTGCACGCGTGCCCACAGCCGTCCTGCTCTTCTAGGGCCACTTCGGAAGAACAAAACAATATTTCCTTTAGTTCTCAAAGTTATATATGATGCTTGGAATCCAGTATACAGGGAGTGGTCGTTTACACTTGTTTAAAAGACAAACTGTTTTTTCGAGGAGTGAAGAACATTGTCGATTAATTTATTCGCTCAATTTAGCGGAGAAATCGGCGTCACGTGACCGGCCGTCGCGGGGTCGAGTCCTTGTCTCACGCGATACCATGACATCAGGCGACTTGACGCCACGTGACGTCAAATCATGGGACATCGATTTCCCGCCCAATGTATCGGGCAAATGCACGGACGGGCGGACGAACGGACCAAATTCTGGAAATTAGTGGGTTCCGTTCAAATGCTTTCAGGCTTTCAAACAGGGGTCTCAAAATTATGTGGCTCAGGGGCCGGATAAAGGATCTGTATCAGTCTCGAAGGTCAGGGGAAAAAAAGGGTAATTATAAAGGAGGATAAACCCTAAGGTGGATGAACACATATATACTTCACTTTTACATTTAATATTTACGTAAATATGACATTACACAACAATTGTGGCCGAGAAAAACTCACCAGGCATAATTCAAAGCGTATAGAAACTCCAACACATTCGCGCAGTGCAAAAAACAAAAAACTCACGAGAATGATAACGTTAACGCTGACATTATGCGATACCTGTGACAGTGTGGATCTCGATCTATGACGAGGCGTTCTGCCGGACCTCGCTGCTCTAGAGGGGCCCTCGAGTTCCGTACTCCACGCTCTAGATTACGTCGACGAACGTCGCCCACATCCTATGGGGCTGACCCAGAGAGCGGCCCGTAGTACAAACAACACAACGACGTCGCGCGACACGCCCGGCAATTGAATCTACCAGGTCTTGGCTTCACGCGCTGGTGGATCTTTTCAATAGCTGGGAGGAACCCGACGTGGGATGCGTGCGATGCGGTGTGCAAACGGCAGCTCGCACGCGCCGCCTTCGAGGATGCACGTACATGCAAACCTGTTGAGTAATTTTCTTTTCACTTTGTTTCTTGATATTTTTTTTATGCGAACCAGGTTAGGGAACGATTCGGTTGAGTAGCAGAAATGTTCCTCCGAAATTACTGAGCGCGAGTCTTCGGAGATCCTTCGACTCCGAACATAAATTGCGTGGGAGCTGAGACGGTTTCTTTGGGATGAGAATGATTGGTCAAGATGAAGGCGAGACAACCTAAGACTGGCACGCCAGCGTGTGCTTTGGGACGAGGTTTTATTTTTTTCGGTGGGTGCCCATTCAAGTAGAGCCTCTTGCAGAACCTCGATCCTCGCCCTATGCCTTTTTAATAGCGCCGCACACAACTTGCGAGATGTACTAAAACGTACAAAATAAACCACTTTAAAAATTGTA
This sequence comes from Ixodes ricinus, assembly GCA_037355805.1. Taxonomy (NCBI): domain Eukaryota; kingdom Metazoa; phylum Arthropoda; class Arachnida; order Ixodida; family Ixodidae; genus Ixodes; species Ixodes ricinus. The sequence goes on from JAZHYW010005891.1 coordinate 155,100, forward strand.
AAAAAAAAAAACGCGCGTCAACACAATGTTGATTTGTGCGAGGTGAAATGCTCAGTGTAAAAGAACGTGATGTCCTATATTCTGGCGTTGATAATGAAACAATTCCCGGGGGATTTAGGGGGAAACATAAGATTGGCTAATGTAGTTCCACTTCAAAGAAGTTGAACTCAACCACGAGAAGCATATTTATTATTTCTTTATAACTTTGCCTATTTTGGTGAACAAACTCGTTCCCGTTATCAACACCCGACCCCCTCGTTTTGCTACCAGGCCATGTCTCGTTTTGTGAGGTTGGCGTCGGCTGCTTGGTAAGTAATGGACTGAATAGACATGCATTCTAGATGCGAAAATAGCCTTAGCTTTCTTCGTACTCACACAGCACTCGTGATGTATGTCTAGAAAGGGAGGAGAGTGATAAGGCGAAGTAGGATAATGCTCATACGTTGTGAAGCTGAAGATTATACAGATTGCATAATCAGTATCGATCGTGCAAGATTTCCTTCGTGTATTGCCCATGAAGACGAATGGTATGAATCACTAGAAATGATAAATCATATCTGCGCATAACGTGATTAATAGCCTTGAATGATCTTAGTTATATTTTGATGCTTTGATATCATCTGTGGACTCACAGCCCATCTTAGAACACAAAGATGGCCAGTTTGTTAGATCCGAGACTGCATAAAACCATGCGTATTCACTTACTGGGTGTCTTTTTGTACTAACAATCAAACCCAAACAAACAACACCATCAAACAAACACCAAATACAATGCACACGACTGCGTGACATGCCCGCGAACCTGTGAGACCAACCACCGGAAACCACAACAATATTTACTGACAGCGAGCTGCTAGTAACCGCTCTGCGCACCATTAAACGTGTTGCTGTCAATACAGCAAATCAATTCAATTACACCGTGGGCCACATGTGATCGGAGCTCGCGTTAAGAAAATACCTCAAGAAAGAGCCTCCGCAGCGTGCGAATTCGCCCGCTAGGTGTGTGCCTTTGTTTACATTCTAAATGTTGTTTCCTCGTCTCAACCCATCTATGCAGGGGCTCGCATGGTTACTGCGTCAACCAGCACACTCCGCGTGTTCTTGTATGCTCATATTCCCATTCCGAAAAGAGATATCTGGTTGTTTACGACCATACCTCAATATTATTACGATGACGGCTATGATCGCCTGCCACAAGTACGTCGCCGGCCATATGAGCTCCCCCGGCCGAACGCCGACCGGATCAGCGAAAATCCCGCACGCGGCGCGTCGAGCGTTGCCGCGTTTTGGGAGCCGGGCTATTGGGAGCAAAACCATTCCGTTATCAAAGTGGTGGACGCATAGCTTTGATCTGGATTCCAGCCTTTCGAAGTGTGAATCACAAAAACATGACCGATTAGAATTGCCGTCTTCGGGTGTTGGCCCCAAGTGTTCGGTGATGATGCTATAACTGCTGATAAACTGGAGCTCGCTTTAGGCGTAGATAAAGCAGCAGTGTTCGATCGATGCTTACAAATGTAAAAACCCTATGTTTGATATGATATTAGGCATGACAACAATGATCCCTCGGCAAGCGAGAAGTGGCCGACCAGGAAGCCATCTGCAAAATCATTGTGTAGAGAGTCACCCTTGGCGAAGCAACACGCTACTGAGCGCAGAACAATAGTCTCCTCGATAAAACGCGTTCATGAAAAGTGCCTGAATCTTTATTCTGCTTCGACACAAATCATTTTTTTTGTTATCCTTATAGATTAAATAAATTATTTCAAAATCGCTTGTCATTGTCTAGTCTAGGTTTAAGAAATATTGTAAGAAAGGGGGGGGGGCTTGTGCGTAGGATTACTCTTCGGGTAGGAACTATTTAAAATGACAAACCGGTTTCGCAAATAAAAACGTAGCATATAACACGTCAGAGATATTATGCAGTGAAGAATTTCGATAAGCCATCTGCGTTTACCTACAACCGGAAGCGGGATTGTAATCGGCCGTGCTTCAGATTCACGTTCCAAAACGCGGAATGCTATTAAACTTCCTGCGTCCACCCTTTTGATAGCGGAATGGTTTGGTTTGGTCCCAATAGCCCGGCTCCCAGAACACGGCAACGCTCGACGCGCCGCATGCGGGATTTTCGCTGCTCCGGTCGGCGTTCGGCCGGGGAGCTCATATGGCCGGCGACTGTACTATACTGAGGTGATCGCAGTGGTCACGACGAGCTTTCATCGAAATCTCCATACCATTCATCGCACGTGTCCTCGGCGAGGCATAAACCACTTCACTCGCAGGTATACCGATATCCATTCTCTCCACGATGTACTACACGAAATAGATTCTCCCAAACATGAGGCTGGCAGAAGGTTCCGCGGATAGGGCAAAATAGCTCCTCTCATATACCGCAGCGGTTCGCGAGTGTGGGAACATAACTGTAATCGTGCGGGTTCTGAGTACCTAAAGCATCGCTCGATGGAAGGCCAAGTTATAATCAGAACGGGGCAAAGCTGAATCGAAGGCCCCTTGCAGAGGCTTTTCCGTATTCGGCCGCGGCATCTCCCTCATCAGTTCATGCCGGGGACGGCCGAGGAAATACGCTCCGTTTCGATGGAGGACACCAGAACCACGCCTGTTATTGCCCGTAATCGAAGAGGAGCGTACGCGGGCCTCCGACCTGTCCTAGAAACCCAGCTGCGGCGCTCCCCGGTCGGTCTCCGGTGTCCTCGACCCTACGGGTGGTCATTCCCTCCGCTAAAGAAACCGTCGGCCAACTCCTGCTGGATAAGGTTCACGTCACAATTCGCCGCTACAAGTCAGCATTTATAACAACAATACTCGAGGGGAATAGGCCAGCAGCAACGCAATATTTGGTGTGGAATCGTATCGCGACGCGCCTAGGTCAAACTTTGTGATGGGACGACATTCAGCGTTAATTGAGCCTGGGTTTAGGACAAGTTTTCAAGAAAATCTGTGCTTTGGAAATAATGTTGTAAGGAACTTGCAGGTCACTTGTTTTCAAGCCACGCGTAATAGGAAACCAAAGCAGCTATAAAATAATACTCTTTCTCCTAGTCTCATGATTTTAGATTAGCTATTGCATTCAAGGCTAGACTTTCCCTTGTTACCCTCCCGTTAACGTTTATTTCTTTTTATTATTTTTGTTTTTTTCTTACTCAATAAAGTGAGATTTGTTGTACAACTTTTTAGACAGCGGAAATTTTCAGACTGACTCCAGGGACATCTGATGGATCAGCGGTAAAAGAACATTTCAGCTAGTACGATACGACTGCCAACGGTTCTTTACGTGCATAAGACACTAACGATTACACGAAAGCACGCCGGTAAGATGCTCCTCCACTTCGCAACTCGGCAGGGATCAAATCCAGGATACCTGGGTTCTACAGCGCGAGCCCTGCTCACAGCAATCGACCCTTTTCAAAAGTACTGTAGTACATCAAGCAGCATTGGCGGTCACCGTTGCTTGCTCACGAAGTGCATGATTGGATCAAGTCTTCACCTTACGCTGACGCAGCGCTCGTGTTCGGCGCACGCGCAGTGCTCACATTTGGTATGGGCAAACGCTGACTTGCTTGTAAACCGCGTGCTTGACTAGTAGCTGAGCCCATAAGTGCGTGCGAGGAGCACTGCCCGTCCAGTTTGCCTCCCGCGTCGAGAGGTCGAGACCACCGGCAGCGACTGCATGCCATTGCCGCTGACTGCGCGCCGAGACGGAACATCGTTGACGTCCTCCGCCAGATGCGCGAGGTAATTAGAGGGACCGAGAGAGAAAGATGCACCCCTACCTCGGCCACGTCGTCGTCAAGTTCCAACAAAAGCGAGACCTCAGGCGGAAGACACGGACTGTCCTCGGGGGCGACGACGGTACGCGCGAGATGCCTGTCCGCGATTAGAGGCAATGGAGATGCATCCGCACTTGCATCCCGCCCACCCCCATGTAGGTCAGAGGTCGGATGAAGGTCAGGGCTACGCCCCCTCTTTGTCATGATCCAGTTCCTTCTATCGCGTCGTGCTTTCTCGTCGCTATTTGCTCGCTTTTCTCCCCGATATATTTTTTTTCTTCTCCCGCCTAGTTTTCTGTCGTATACGTTAGGCCCGCTTACTGGTTCGTTTATTTTGAAAGATTTTTTTTATTCGTTTTTTTTTCTCGTTCGCATGAAGAGACTAGTGATGGAGATCGGCGATGACCTCTTTTCTGCATGCATCGTGTCGCTCTTCCGTGGGCCCTTATCGATACGAGCGTTGCTTTTCTGTGCTAACAAACAGCGGAGGCGGACGACCTTGTGCAATCGCTCGTCATGGCTGCGTTCCCGCTGCTGCTGCATGGCCGTGTCACGTGTCACGCGAGTCGCCTATACTGTCCGCCGTTGCAGTCGGACATCAAGGCCAATGCCTTCGGTAATTCGTAAAGAAGGCAAAATTGCGTGACCGACGCATGGACGAGCCGACGAAGCAACCCCATTGTGCTCCGAGGTAGCACCCCTCTTTGGTCGAGTGATGCCGAAGTGTAGTAAAGGTCTGCTCGCACATACACCACTACCGCAGTGCTATTAGTCAGCGTTGAAAAAAGTGCTGACGTTGCGGATCCGGCACTGACTTTACGCGAGATTAGTGATACAGAGCTGATATGTAATTGAACCATAGATTAGCTTCATGTTATTTCATCGAGACGTACGCGTTTCAATAGCCAAAATCATCGCTTCTTTCTTTGGCAGCCAACTCTTGTGTGATCTATTTCGCGCCACGCACAAATAATGCTCAAAACGTGTTTTTTTCTCCCTCTCTCTCTCTCTCTCTCTTTCTCTCGATGTGACAACGAGTGTGGTACCTGGGATACTATCTATAATGCTCTTACATTTCGGTAAATGTAACTATACTCTGGGACAACTTTTCAGTGCTGAATAATGCTGAGCGCGCTCTCTCCTCCGCTTCTCGGAAATGCCAAGTAAAGTTGTCCCTGAGTAGAGATCCTTATAACAGCTAGATGCTAGGAGCCAAGTCTACGACTATTGCAGTATCTTCTTTTGAGAGCAATTTTTAAATTATTTCGTGACTTTCCAATAAAATAATATTTTGTGTATTTTTTTTACTTTACAAATATGGAGTGAATAATCATTCAGAGTAATTTTAAAGTTGTTTCTCGACTTCTTGATAAACCCCTTCATGTAATTCTCTTTTTTTGCTTTTCAGATATTAGAAATTAATAATTCCTACTAATATCAACATTTTTCCTTTGACTTTTTTTAATAAAGCAATACTTCATGTTGTACCTCAAGATACTGAAGTGAATAATAAAATAATCCCAAGTAATTTTGAAATTGTTATATTACTTTCGATAAAGTAATTATTCGTGCAATTATTTCTTTTTACTCTCCAGGTATTAAAAAGAATAATCATTCCGTGTTGTTTTGGAATTGTTTCATGATTTTCCATTCAAATATTCATTCGTGCAAACTTTTTTTTCTTCATGTATTGAAGTGAATAATTATTCCACTCGGCTAGAGGTCCCACTTATTACCAAGATCAGTATTCAAAGATCCGCACTCCCCAGTCCATCCCTTTCTTCGCATGCAAATGTGAAAAAAAAAAAGTTATTGCGCAAACAATAAATAAATCTGACAGCACAACCTCCCATCTTGTCCGATCTTAAATTTATTGCGGAGCACTTAAAATAGCCCGAGTCAGGCTGTAGGGACGGTCTGATAAAGTAAACAGAAAAGTAAAAGAGCCCTCTAAAATAATCGTTCATTCGCCTCAGTACAGGTAATAAAGTGAGCCAAGCTATCCACTTTTATTTTACAGGGTGTCATTTTAACCGCATTCAGCGTCTATTTTCTCGCTGACGTACACAAAAATAGAACTAAATGAAATACATAAGATAAGATATATACTCAGTCTTGTTGTCTCAAAGAGAAAAAAAGTAACCGATTACAATCAATTATTTTCGCTTGAAAAAGTGTTCAATGTGATTACTTGGGTACTCTAGACAAAGAGTAAATGGCCGTTACTTGAAAAAAATAACCATTATTTGCCCGATTACGTCACAAACATTTTAAAACAGCAGGAAACATAGTTTCCTGCCAAATTGAAAAAAGGTCTTTGGGCTGTCCGTTCTCGGATTAGAATCACCGTATGAACTACTTATCTTCGTAATCCACCGATTTTGGCCAACCATTCTCCTGTCGGAGATTGGGTTCGAGCGTCCCTTGATAGGAGACTTGTAAGAACAAAAGGCGCCATTAGAAACGGGAGGGGGAAAAAGTAACGGTTAATCTTAGTTCTTATACATAAGCAATCAGATTACTGTTGTGATTACTTCGTAATATGTGTAATCAAATGATTACAAAATTACTTCAAAAGTTATCGATTGCAGACACGTAATATGATTATTAGTTCTCATGAGTACCGTGCAAGTCTGGATATACTTAACAGATCTTATTCAAGAAAAAGCAGGCCTTCCTTACGCAGCGGCCAAAACTCCAACTATACGGTTGGCGTCCGGAAAGGCAACTGTTCTACCTTTTCCTGTTTTCATCCGCGGCTCAGACGAGTCGTGGACGAGACAGGAGAGGTAGCGCAGCTCCCCTTCCGGACACCTATAGCGTGGTTCGAGCTTTCTCCGCTTGGTGTCGTTTTTACGTGGAAAAGGTCCATTCAGTGCACCGGTGACCTGATCCCCTTGTCGGCCTGTGTCTTGTAGACCAAAAAGAAAGCGCCCCGTTACTTGGAAGAAACGAGTTCTGAAAAGGTTAGGGACGTCGCTCGTTACCGCTGAGGCGTATTAATCTGACCGGGGTGCCACCAACGCGAGAGGCAGCGAGATGAAGATTGAGAGCCCAGCAGGTCGAACAGAGGCCCATAAATCGCGTGACGTACTGGACGTGTTTTCTCGCGCCCTCTCGGCTTCAGAGCATCCGCCGCCCATTGTAGTCTCTCAAGGACCTGCCAGGTGTTCGATGGATCGGCATTGACAAGTTTGGTGCTCCCGAGAAGTATTTTTTTATTTGTTTTATGTCCAGAAACAGCCGAGGCCTTAGTACTGGTACACACTCATGCACAACATAAACTTTGATGAAGTATGTGGGTGTAAAATTGTTTCTCAAACAGTGAAGCGGTGAATCAGTCTCAGCTGGACGCACTTAGAAACCTTGTCGCAGAATATCGTACGAAAAAGAAACAATTAAATAAAAAAGAAACCGCTTTGTTGCGGCAAAGTTTGAAAAAGCGGTCACGTGTAGTGAGAGACCGATTCGCGAAAAATATTGATAGAGTGCGTATACCCATACTAACATCGGCTGTGGCATCCGGTAGCCATCGATCTCTAAAGCATCGCTGCGCCGCAGTATACACTGACGGGTCGTTCATTTTCTTTGATTGAAAAACGTGATGTATTCGTCGAAAACAACATCGGTCGCTAGAAACCCCGGGTTATTTCTCGCTTCTCGTTAAGAGATCTTGGGAGTATTTTGCGGAACTGGGTGCAATGTGTCTGTCTTGCGTGTATGTATAGACAGCGGAAGTTATACGTAGTCGCCATCTTTGGGGTCTGGTGCGTTCACTGAGAAAACTCAGCGATGTGATCGCCTGGCTTCTGAAGAAGCTAGTTCCAATCGCTCGTTCCCACAAAAAAAAATATTATTATAATAATAATAAAAAACAAGAGGGCAGTAGAAGTGAAGATTTGTGGGGTAGATGTTCGGAAGAAATTTAGTTGGCTCTGTCCTTTCACGCAACACCAGCAAGTGAGAACCAAATGCACCTACCAGGCATAGACAGAATGCTAAGACCATGGACTTTGGAGGTTGCTTACTGCAGCGCACGACTTATCGCGCAGGATCTTTGATATCGCATCGTTAAACTTGGCATGCAGCCCAGGCAGAAGACACGCGAAACTCGTTGTCAATATTCGCTCACGTTTCTTAATGCCTGTTTGCAATATTTTTCTTTGTATGCTTAAGAAAAAACAGAACCCTTTTATGTATTTTTTCCTCACTGCAAGGATAAAGTATACGCTTCGCCGAACACTCAGACTCTGCCCGAATGTATTGCGCTAGAGGTTGGGACCCCTTTCAAAGGCATCAGAACCAACCGTTGTCTTTTTCGAAACTTATAAACGACCTTCGGGCATTTTCAGTTAGAAAATTTGTTCCGTTCCTATTCGCGGACTTTGTTAGCGGCCATTTTCTCATCTAAAATTTCCTAAGATTGTTTATGAGTTTCGAGTCAGAAAACTTTGGCAGCGGGTCCCTACCGGTAGCACTACATTTGGGCGGAGAGGCTTAGTGTATAATGATGCGCAATTCAATTTGCGTTGATGAAAAAAAACGTTTTTTTTTCTTCTTTCATACAACCACTGAAATGCGGTGAAAATCATTGTACGTATTTTACGTACAATCATTTTGTCGAGAGTGAAAAAAGAGAAAGCTTCAAATTGTTTTGTTTCTTGGCCGATGAGTCGTCGATCATATGTAACGAGTCGAAAACCATCGAATATTGCTTCATTTACTGCAATTATGCAGTCTGTCTACAAGATACTATTCAAAGAACTCTTAAAAATAAGTATACTGACTCCACGAAACACGCAGTAACAGCACGAGCTTATTCTTGCTGAACAGCAACGCACGACAAGAGCCCTCTTTATCGAAGGAGCATCCAAGCTACTATAGAGGAAGTTCTTAATGGGGATAAAGTATACATTTCTAGCCACGTTATTTATTTATTTATTTATATTTTTGCGCGAGGAGAGAAAAATGAGTCCGTTTGCTTTGTTTTGTGCTGTGGTCGGTGAAAACTCTAGAAACATAGGGCGTGGTTCATTGTGTTCACGCTTCATGCTCCGTGATTGGCTCGAACCGTTCTTGTCAGCTAATGCCGCAACCCCATTGACCACAAAGCGGAGATAACATGTTCGGGTCATTCCGATGCGTTCGTGCATTTAATCATGCGTACCGGCGTGCGTTAGTGCATACTGCTGCGTGATGCACGTTAAAGGCCCACGGGGTACTGGTTCACTTGCTACGTTTCTCATCCATGGCAGAGACAACCAGACGCCCTTTGAGGCAGAATAACCTCAAGCTGTCAAAGCTTTTACATCACAAATTGATTTCACTTTCGGTTTTGCCATGCAGTGGCTGAACTCCGTACAATCAGAGAACGCCTCCACCGCAAACCACGCAAAAAAAGAAATCGACAGAGACACTTAAAGGGGTACTCCGGGGATTTTTCATGGTTTTGATTTGCTTCAAAATTGGCTCAACACACCGATAGACATGGCTCTACGAGTTCCCCAAGTATTGTGTGAAAAGAAAAAAAAATTCGCGAAGTTATTGAATTTTCGAATTTCGTTTTCATCGTGTATCTCAAACTGGGAGCCCCTACTGGCAACATTGAAGTGTGACGACAGAAATGGTACAAAGGGGTGCAGGTAAGCCATGTTCCAAACTGATTACAAGACGTTTAATGGTGGGAAAAGAATGTTCGGTAACCGATTCACTGAGAAGCACGCAAAAAACACTTGACATACTCTGTTTAAGACTACATGTACGACCTGAAAGTCTGTACCATGTGTGACGTCACACCACTGAAGAGCGCGCGAAAATTTGAATGCTGGTTTCGGCATCAACTTCACTTACGGTTTTCTCGATTGCTATTTTGAATCTGGAAAAAATAAATAGCATACCGTGACGACTGAAGCCCGGGTAGTCGGAAAATGCAATTTGTTTAGGTAGCTCAAAAAACGGCCGGAGCACCCCTTTAAAACAGCGTTCGTGTGGGAATGCTCTCCGCATTCCTATATGCAACGCGCCACGTCTTCGTTTTTAGACGGCGCCCCGGCGGCGACATCACGCTCCCCCACTGCGCAGGCGCGGCGCGCCCGCCGGCTCCACGGCTTCCGTGACGATACATCTGCGTTAATGTGCTTTTCTTTGTATATTATTTCTTCTGAGGCGCGTCCGCTTTGACCTCGAGCGGCCTCGCCGGCTTCCGTGACGAAGCATATGATATGACGCGTCGCAGCCAATGGGACTTAAATGCCGCTTCGCTCAGCCAATGGGCATTTAGGTGCCGTTTTTCGCTGCAATACGGACAACGGCTACAGACGCCGCCGGCTTCGCTCCATGGGACAGTTAATGCTTTCGCATTTAAAAAGAATAGCACAGAAAAGCTTTATATACAGGCCCTGGTTGCAGCGGGTTTCTATGTGGTGCTCCAAGCCAACGCACTGCTCTAAGCACGCAAACGACATCAAACAGCCGAGTGTGATATAAAGGTGTCGCGAAAGTTTATAGGGTAATTTCTTAATAATTAATCGGGTAGAAAGTACGAAGCTGTAGACTGGGGGCATAAAAGAAAACATTCTTAGAGGCGGAAGTAAACTAAGCGAGGGCTCGCCCTTTGGCAATCGAGCAAGGCGCGCCTCAAGCACCTCAACCCATCAAATAAATGCTGCACCGAAACTTCATTTTTTGAGTCTTTTCTACTTTCATGCCTCCGAGAAAGATGCAAAGCGAGTAATCAAGGCGAATGCAGGCTTAAACTTGTATTAAATTCCCCATTATTGATTTTGGACTTGTACTATATTCTTTCGCTGTATACCTAGTTCATTCACCGTTTTTGCACGAGCTCGGCGTATAGTCAGTGAATATGTTGTCGACTGCATAACCAGAAAGTGATCGTGGCCGCCACTCTTACGAGTTGCAGCAAATGGGAAGTTCTGGTCAACTTGAGTAATGTCCATGCAGTACGTACTGCATGGGCAAACGTTCAAACTTTCCTTCAATCTTTCCCCTTTTTATTCATTTCCTCGTCCCCTTTCATGCCTGCACCACTTTCACCTTCGCACAAGGAGTGTAATTAATGCACGTATTCATGACCCATTTTTCAGTTTTCAGAGGGCACAACACAAACTATACCATGGATTTCTCGCAAACATGACAAACTCATATGGGGTACACCTTCCATGACAATTCAAAAATTACCAATCGGAAAAAAAAAGTCAGCAAACAAAGTTGCATGAAGTTATGCAATTGTTTCACAATGAAAGTTTCTTCTAACACTCTCGTACAGAAACGAACAAACGTTCGCCCAGCAGTATTAGGTGACAACACTGCCCAAGTCTGCAGTCACCTAACATGTTGAAATGCTGCTTGCAGCACATGTTCAGTAGCAGCTGTAGGTGTCTGGTATACTCTCAAATCTGAGTTAAAAAATTCCCTAATCTAGATACTGTGCTTTCACCTCCTCGTAATACCCCTGTTTTACGGGCACTTAAAAGGTCTTTAGAACCAGCGCACGTTGATGGGCAGCTGCAGAGTCGAGATCGCGAGCTGATTCGCCGATTCTTTAACGGAGTTTGTTCTGTATGCCTTTTAAGCACCCCTAAAAGGGGGCATTGAGTGCTGGTGATTTATTAAACTTTCTTGCTTCTGTACAATGTGCGCTCGTTTTTTTTTCTTGTTTTTTTAGAAGATTTTTTGTTTGATATTAAGCTGGCTTAATTATTTATCTTCTCATTGAGGTGGCAAAAGTGTCCACTGTGTGAAAGAAAACGTGTCTGTTACAGATATGTTCTCTAAAGAAGACATCAAAGGCATCCTGTGTGCTTTGGCTAAACTCTGAAGAAAAAAAAGTTGTGGCTGTAAACGTGTTAAAACAGTTAACCAGTGCCTCTTTATGGGCGCCTTGCTATTATTTATGTTTGATTGTAATTTTTCTACGTGTCTCTACAGACAGTGAGGGTAGACAAATCGAGAATCTCGAGTTGTAATCCTCGAGGCTTTCAAAAAGAGGTAATAAAATATTTTAATAATTCAAACCGATAGATCGCAGCGTTGGTACTCGCCGTCCATATATATATGCCAGAAGGCTAATGACTAAAAGAAATATGGGAGGATCAGCATAGACTACGTGAGAGCAAACCTTGGTGTACGGATGGCCGCATTACCGCATTTGAGGACCGCACATGAGAGAACCTTATTGCCACTTCATGTTTTGAGAGAAACATTCCAAGGCGCGAGAGTATATTACTATTCGAAACAAGATTGTCCGAGAAATGGTGGGCGGGTACGGTAGCTTCGTTTCACTTGAGTATGACATCGACGCGGCGATGGATATCGGCACGGCTGGACGTCCAGTTAAACTCGAGTCTTCACATCTTCAAATGATCAAGAAGTAAGATACCCGGGTGAGTTGGTGAACTTTGAACATCTTGAAAACCCGAGACCGAGGTGCAAAAAGGAGGACGACACGCAGCAATAAATCAGTTTTAAAGATAACGACGCTTAGCGTAAACCATAGACCCCACAACAATTGAGTAGAGCAGTGAACGATCCGCCCTAGTTGTATCTAGGTCTATCCACTTCCAGCGCATCTAACGACTCCTCCTATTGTGCCTCCTTCCTTACAGCCCAAAACTCGCCGATGCCGGAAATGAAGCCGTCCAAATGCTCCAAGGCATCGCCTCTTCCTTATCTGTCTCCGATCGGACAACTCGGCCAGGAGGGACACCGCAGCGGTTCCGGAGACAGTGTGCGGGGAACGTGCAAGGCGTTTCCGACTTGTGGCGCGTGCACGGCGACCACGTCACGAAGACTGCAAGGTCGTCGCTGCTCGCTCCCAAGGTCGACCAGCCAGCGGGCTGGCCGAGCACAGGCCGAGCCGACTTTCGCTCCAGAAGCCAGTGGCGGCGTTGTCGCCGGGAGTCGCCAGGAGACGACGGAATCCCATCGCGAGGATCAGGCGGCACCATTCGCCGCCGCTGCCTGGATTCCGCATCCGTGCTGCTCGGCGGCTGCTCTGCTGTTGCTGCTGCAGCGCGTGCAGCGACGAGATAAGCGATGCCTTTGCCCCGCGAAGGGAAGGAACGGCCGCCTTGCATACGTACGAAGCAGACTGGGCGAGGTTCGCATGGCGCGGTCCCTGCTGTACAGTCGCGGTCACATCCGCCAGTCTGGCGCGTAACCGGCTCCTGGCAATTATTTACTGGATTTATAGGCCATTCCACTAACAGCCTTCTGCGCGCTGCAATCTTTGTCTACTGGGCTGTGGTGGAAAGCGTTTCTAAGCCTGCGCGGTATCTCTCTTTTGCGGAATACGTACGAGACGCTGCGTCTTCAGCCCAATGGCTGGGCACTTCTTGCCTTCGTGACAAGCGACGAAAATGTGTTTAGAGTTGCAAGTACGGCTTCTGGGCGCCGCCACCTTGCTACTCTCGTGTGTGGCCCACGGTTGCCAGACTGGCGCTCAGAGGGAACATTTCTTTTTCCACGATGGTCACACTAGCTTTGCAAGCGTGGCTGCTTGAGACGTTTGGCAAGTGTGGCATCTGGACGCCGCCATCTTGCTTCTGTCGTGTGTAACCACTGTAACCCCCAGTAGCAAGACTGGCGCCAGTAGAAGCCTACTACAAGGCATTTTTTCCATTTATGATGACCAGACTAGCTACTAAAGCGTGGCTGCTTGCAAGCGTCTACAGACTTTTGCAGGTACGGTATCTGGGCGCCGCCTTCCTGCTGCTGGCGCGTGAAGATCGTCTGATGAGTCAAGCTATGGTGGCTGTAAGGGGAGGTGTGCCCGAACAGAACATCGATAGCGTGCCGCTTGTTCATGACGCCGATGGCACCGGCACCCTGCGCCCGGTGCCATCGATGCGGCGCTCAATCGGCACCGCGCGTACAGGCGCGTCCTGCATGAGCACGCGCCTGACGCGAGACGCTCTCGTGCCCCTTCGAGCAGAAATTCACCGGTAGCCTGGCTACAGCGCCACTTTTTCGTCATGAAGCGGCGGCATCGTGGAACTATCCAAGAATGCGGAGAGCCCGGCACACCCACCCCTATAGCCACCATGAAGTCACGCCCTGCCAAGGCGTGCCCACTGTTGCCAGACTGGCGCCCAAATCGAACAGTTTGCATCCCACGATGACCATACTACACGCCGTTTCAGCTTGGGTCCAGACGCAGAGCGATGCTGGCCAAGCGCCGAGCTCCGGGCTTTCCAGCGTCCCTGCCAAGCACGCGTCGCTCGCAAGCAGTAAGCCCCGCGGCTTCATTCAAAGCGACTAGCTCGCGCTCGTAGCATCGCGCGGCGTAACAATAGATCCATACTAAGGTGAGACGAAGTATAGTGTAGACCGGACCAGGTGGATGACGCACCGACAAGCGAGTCCAGTCTCGGCACTGGAAAAAGAGAAAAAGGCGCGCGCGCTAGCTATACGCTCACGCGGCTCACGCGCTCACGAAGAGCAGTTCCTTACGAGGCACCGCTGGAATAGAACGTTGTTTTGGAACGTCCGTCTCCCGCCTGTTTCTTTCACCACACTAGCTCCTGAAGCATGGCTGCTTCAAAGCGAAAATGACAGCACGAGGTGACGAAGGAAGTTCAGACTCCCTTGTGAAGACTGTACTTGCTGAGCTCCAGGGTCTCATCTCCAGACTGTTTAATGACACCACAGCGCCACTAAAACCGAAATTAAGCTCTTGGAAGGGCGTGTAATCATAATTACATTTTTTCATTTGCCTTTGAGATGACCAACTCGTTGCGACCATCTATGTCCGCTCACATCCAAGATGGTTGCTATGGCAACCGAAATCCTCCAGACTCTTCGCAGTGGACATCAAAGGATTGTAATCCAGTCGACCGTAATCAAACACAAACGTCTTAGCCGGCCCTTGCTATGAACGAGTTTGCAGAAATGACCGAGAATACGATAAATGTTCCAAGGTTCTCCTGAAAACTGCAATGTCGTGCCTTCCTGAATCCCTGCGTTCTGCGTCACCTGTGTAATATAGGGTCTCGTGTTTTCGAGATTTATATTTTCTCACAAATTCGGCCTTTTTCGGGGCTTATTTTAGGCACGAAATTGGGTTTCTCAGAGAGTTATGTCGAAGAATAGAGGACGCGGCTGTGGGGTTTCCCAAACCCAGGGAAAATGCGCATGACCCCTTGGAAAACGTATCAACACCAATAAGAAAAAAAACACAAAACAAAAAACGCTGTTTCAAAAAAAAAGGTTTTGCGAATAGTTTGATGCGTGCAATGGTCTGGGTCAATAAAAATAAGGGGCTGTAAATAAATATTTTCTTTTATATTATTACTGACTTTTTCTCCTTTGCGAACAGCTCAAATTCGGACTTTTTGTGGTTTACCACGATTCCGAGAGAGAAAACAACTTGGGGGTTAATTTTTGGCGTGTATCGGTAAAAAATACCGAAAACACAAAACCCCACCTGTGGCGTACGTCTATGCCCATTCTGAATAAGCCGCAGCCTGCACTGGCCAAGACATAAGTGCCTACAGTATAAACCACTTAAAGTCAGTCACTTATATTCTATGCATATATTTACTACAAGTTCTACGATTCATCTTAGCACAGCTGCTTGGTACATAACAAACATTACCTTTACAACGATCTTTGAACCATGGGAATACCCTTCTCGTGGCAAGAAATTGAAATTTGGAAGAAGATATGTAAAATGTCAGTAGTCGCTTGTTGAAAGCACCGCTGGATCCTGCACACAAACTTTCCGCATACGACCCTTAGCATTACGTTATTTCATGTATATGCTCAGCTAGTTCAAGAAGCCACTCCTGTTTGTCACCCGTATACGCCCTAAGTTATAGGGTTTTGGTGCTTCCACTTGCTCCACTTTCGCTAGTTTTTAACCGAACCAAATGTAGCCGTATTCCGCATATTCTCCTGCCAATGAGGCAAGATCACGCTTCAATTTTGTTTTTGTTTTATACTTGGCTGTATACTGTTCTTTTGTTCGCCATGCGACACGTCTAGTCCAAGAAAACTTCGTCGCTATTTAGTATTTACCTAATACTAAAGCGGGTTAGAGGTGGACAATATACTTCATCACCCAAGCTAGTAAGTGCGTCCCACTGTTTTCTTTTTTTTTACTTTTTCTTGTGGTTGCGGTGCGGATTATCTTTTACGGTAGTTTCTGGTGTGCACTGAACATTTTCTGACTGCCTGCGCTCAATTCCCACTTCTGCCCGTTTCGAACTGGATACGTATCGTACCGGCGTGCGGTCGTGCATCACTACTGCGTGGTGCTTAGTGCAGACCGGACGCAACTGGGAACCGTTGCGATTCGAAAATGCGACCTCGCTGAGCTTAAGGATATAGTCAGCAATATCGTATTTGGTGTCAGGAGGCTCAGGTGTCGATATCGTTTTGCTCTGTCGCGCACTGTTGTAGCATTTCTGGAGGTCGGAAACCCGTTTTTCACGATTTTAGATCAAGCTGCAGATAACTACTGGCAACAATGATTTTAAGCACCAAGCACCAAGAGGGAAAGCGAATTAGCTTAGAAGAACGAAGGGAGGATCATTATACTTTTTGGATTTTAGTTTCTAGGCTAGGTGGCGCAAGCTACCGCCCATTAGAAAAGGCGCAGCCGTTAGCATCCATCCTACTCTGAAGCTTAGCTTATATAACGGTTCTATAGAGGAACTTAACTCGACTACTAGTTGTCGGCACTGTGCTTGCGCAAACGCTTCACTCCTCCCGATTTGGTCACTCACGCGAAGAAACCGAATTCAAAAGTGGTCTTGTTTGTAAACAGTAGCTTCGTTCGATTTACCAGCACCTCCTGCACTAGTGCCACTAAATAAGCTGAGCTTCAGAGTAATGACACTTGGCCATATTGTTGCTTAAAATCATGGTTACCAGTTACCTGAAGCTTTATCTGAAATCACAGGAAACGCTTTTCCGTTCTCCGCAAATGTTTAAACAGTTCCCGACAAAGCAAAGCAATATTACATGAGATTCCTAACACCGAATCTAATGCTGAAAAAGTTGCACTTTTGAATCATGACGATCGGCAGCTGCGTCTGCTCTGCACAAGCACCAAAATGGCGGCGCCCACAACAATGTCGGGGAACGGAGTGCCAATACCTCGTTTAGTGGCTCTATTCTGCATCAGTGCAGAAAAGTGTAAAGCAGTGCACTTCCGGTGTGTGTATTCACATACGACCGGAAGAACTCCACCCTACACTTTTCTGCACCGGTGCAGAAGGTAAATGAAAAGAAGTTAGTGCGTTGGTTGGTGTTTAGCGCCACTCATTGAGAGAAGTTGGCTTTAGCAGCCCGGCACGTTCTTACGATACAGTTTGTCATTGGCAGGGAGCGTTTGCGTTTCTGGTCTATATATTTCATTGGCAGGGGTTGAACTGAGTCAGAGCTTTTACTATACAGGATTGCGGCAACCGCGCGGCCCAAACCGGTTCGCTCCGGTAAACTTTCCACTTCTATTAACAGTCCAAGGTAAGCGAACGCAGAGGCGAGCGACACGATGTCGTGTACGTGCCTGTGGAACGGCTTGGTTTACGAAATCTAATCGGCGCGATGGCAGAATTTTACGGAAGTGTTTCAGCTCCAGATGCGAACGCAACACGGCGGGTGGTAGGAACCCCGACGAGCCCCCGTATATAGCAATCGTGCTTTAACGCTATAGATTCACGTCAGTCGTAACAATATTCTCCCTGTCAAAAGTCTCTGAGTCAACTTACGCAAAGTGTCACTCTGTGTGGCGTTTTTGCAAACGGCACACACCTTCTCCTTTTTTTTTACTGTTTCATTTAAAGTCAAGGCTACATCTATAGGGGTGAAGAAAACATAATCTTGGCGAAGGTTCTGTCAATGTGAAATGTTGCAATAATCAACTAAATAACAAAAAGAAAGGAAGTAAATTGGCTCTTGTCCCGAAAGGAAATTTTAGTAAAATGAGCTGTGCAACGCCTTCCGTCGAAGTTGTCGCACTATAATTGACGTTCTGCCTGGTATCAATATATCGCTAAATGTAATATCCAGGTAGTTTTGACCGTCCTTACGAAACTAACGATCGCATTAGCTAACACTTCAGGAAGAACTAATATTTTCGCGGCTTTCATACGCACTCGTAGAGGGTTTTTCCTCGATATTTATTGTGACGCCATATTTTTTTCATTCCCTTGGGTCGTATTATTTTGGTTATTACTTCGTTCGTTTGAAACGTATTAAAAAAAATTAAAACGAACGTCACCAGCTTAACCTCATGTCGTCTGTTGAGAACCCTTGGAATCGTCTTATGTTTTCTAGTAAACGTCGTTTTATTCTATACTCCCATCTCCATTCTTTGAAATAGAAGTAAGAACTCCACTTAATCGTTACAGGTTGCCGACACGAATCGTTCATTGGCGAATGAGCACGATGGGTTGCTCGAATCCCCGCTAAAAACTTCTTAAAATTGACATGCAGGCTTTTTACGCTTTCACTTGCATTTACGTGGAAAATCTCGTTTCTTATTTAATTTTTTTTGCACACTTTACTTATTTATTTGTTTGAAAATGCGCCTTTTAAGCGAGCTGGTAGAACTCAGCAGTTTGACAAACCAGATTGCTTGAGGACCAATCTGCGTAGTCATTGGCTATGAAAGCAATAACGTTTTTAGTCATGACACTTCCCACCCAATAAAAAGAAAGTATTAATAAAACGTCTAGAGATATTCTTTAGATACTGATCTTGTAGAGGTAAGACCACCAAACACTGCTTTCTAATATTTTCATCACGTAGTTATTTTTTTTTCACAACTTCAGGCCTGGGCCACCAGCATTATCAGCATGTATTGGCGACTCCAGCGAAATCGACGCGACGTAGCGGCAGCGCCGAGAAGCTCAGGAGAGGAGGTCGTTTCGACTCTGTCGTCTGCTATCGCTGCTTGGTTCTCGTAGGCAGCATAGAAACAAACATTGTTCCCAGTAATTATTTTTACGATTCCGCCGTGTCATTCCTACGCACTGACTAGAAGAAGGTTTCTACCGTCCAAAAAATCGCTTTGCTTTCAAATGTAATACTGATTTTACAGTGCAGTGCAGGAATTTGTGGTGGTCCGCGTGCTGAACGATGAAAACGACCTCCTTTCGTCCGCCATTTTGCCTGAGCAGCGCGCCCTCTATAGTTCGCTGGAGTCGCGAATACTCGTCTCCCCTCACTCACCTAAGGGCTATCCCGCCTGTTTTCGGGCGGGGCATAAACACTTATTGTACAGAAAGTTAAAACAAAAGATTGACAGGGTTTATGTTCACCCCAAAAATAAAGTACGCGTTGCCGAACACTCATTTACCGTTCAAATGTATAGCGCTAGTGGCCCGAACCAGGTGCCAAATTTTCGGAACTAACCGTTATCTCGTTCAAAAGTTATAACCGAAGAAAATTTCAACGGGAAAAAGGGACCCGTTTTTAAACGTTTTCGACAACTGGCGCCATGCAGCTCCATGTCGCGGATTTCCCAATGGAAATTTTTTCAGAAAATCACTTATATACTTTTTGAATTGGCCGAGTGGTCTAGCGCACACCAGCTCGGAGCACGTGGAGTGAAAGCTCTGCGCTGCAGAACCCAGGATACTGGGTTCAATTCCCGCCCCTGCCCGTTTCGATCTGGATGAGCATCGTACCGGCGTGCGGTCGTGTATCACTACTGCGTGGTGCACGTTAAAGACCCCAGGCTAGCGGTTTGTACTGCACTGGCTAAATTGCTCATCTACAGCTGGGAGACTCGTCGCCCTTGGAGGCAGACCAAGTTCTAGGCTGTATAAACATTCACACAACCCAATTTTTTTATATAATTATATAGGGGTTAGTTGTGAAATGTTGGCATCTTGTTTCGGACCACTAGCGGTATACCTTTGGGCGATGAATGAGCGTTCAGCAATGCGTAATTCATTTACGCAATAAAAAAAAATTGGGAAGGGCGGGGGGACACACAATATCATCGTCACCGACATTCTAATGAACACAGTACGTGGCGAGTGACGGGCGTCATTATAATTCCATCAGATTGCGCCATCCGTCAATAACTAAGTGCCCAAGATCCTATCACATAACAAAGAGAGCGAACATAATAAACCTCGCCCAGCGTATCTTAAGCCCTCGGTAATTAGAATACTGACCTTTTCTTTTTTCTTCTTTATTCCCCGTGCATAATTGGCGGACTTTTGCGGTATTTATCCTGCAGGAAATTCGAGCGTCGGAAAGAGGTTTCGCGCAGATTACGAAAGCAGACGCGTTGTAACCATGTGGACTCGCCCAACTGACGCAGCGAAAGAAAAGCAAAACTCGAGGACCGCCCTGTTTTTCTGCCTCATTCTCGGGTTATGTGAACGCATGGTGGACGGACTATAGAACCGCATCGCGCGATATAGACGCTTGCCGCGAAAGTGCATAAGCTCGGGGTAACCGGGGCGCGCAAGGCGGGAAAGCTCGTGCGGAATTCTAATTTTCCCCGCGACGCTGACGTATAGTCGACAAATTGTCGTTGTATCTTTTTTTTCTTTGCCGCGGTCGCAAAGGACGTTTTATAGCTATAGAAAAACGACCGGTGTGATGCTGCCAGAAGAAGAAGAAACAAATGATCGGGAAATGACGTCTCGTCGCGGGCAAAACCTACCCTGTTCGACGGTATACTCTAAAAAAAAAAGGCCTGTGCGTCTACTTTCCCGCACAACACTCGGGAAGCATCACCGCAACTTACGGAGGCAGCTCAGCGAATGATGATGCCGAAACATACGTTTAGACCAAAAAACGCAGTCGGACGTCACGCATTGCAAAACGTCACGCTTGCCTTGCATATGTCAGAACTCACTGCGTTTTCTGCCGTATTTTAGTAACAAAAAAAGTCAATAACGCACTTTAAATACGGCGTTTCATTCTTTTTTTTTTACCTCATCAACAACATTAAAATTAAACCGCAGCTGATAAAGAAAAAGTCACAAAAACGAAGCAGAAATACTAGGGTTGTATAGAACGCGATGTAATCTGAACCATGCATTCTTAATCGCGTGTTTTGGCCCCAATTGGCGGCCTCGTGTTTTTATCCGCCAAGTAACCAACTATTTCCACTCAGAAACGCGATTCAGCTAAAAAAAAAAATCACTTGACAACTGCGCGTAGTGTTGCCATCTTCTAATAAATTTTTGTCACACAAAAGTTATCAGATTTCAGCGTTCTCTTACTTGACTAGCTAGTACGCATCCTCCTATCGAAAATTAAACACCTTTTCACTGACTATCGCCGAGGCAAAAAAACGCTGAGTCACTGGGAGGGTGGGTAACATTTTTGAATATCAAATAAATTATATTGATTTGATTTAACTCAGAATTATTCGATTTAAATCGGACTAATTTGATTTAAATGACTGTAGCTTCAAAAAAGTGATTTTTCCTCCTAAATGTATTTTTTCCAAAAGGCAGTTTGACTGATCGATTCTTCCTGTTACTGATAACGATGCGGAAATTACTGTGAATGTAAAGTAAAGCTTAATGAACGTCGTTTTACTGCTGTAATCCCCGCCATACTAGAACAAAAACAGCTTGACTGGTTTTAGTTTAAAAAACTTCACTTCCTTTCGAGTACTGACTCACCTGAATAGCCTTTTCTGGTTTTCGTTTCTTTCTTTTGCATTCTGATTTTGTTGAAATAGGCCGTTACGTAGTCGACGAACGGAAGGAAAGGCTCCGATTTGAGCAGAACACTTCCTTTAGTTCGTGTTCAGGCTTATATAAATCTTCATTGCTCGATCTTAGATTTAAATTCAAAACAATTGCACATAGAAATAATCAAATGATAGACATACGGTAAGTAGGAGTATATTTCGAGGATTATTTTTGCGGCAAAGGTTTGACTTAAATCATCATAGTAAAACTGGTTTTAAATCATGTAGATTTTTATTCGCCATCCTGATCAGTGGGCTTTAAACGCACGCGTAGCGTCTGACAATCCGAAGAAGAGAGCCACTGTACATGCTTAGACCGTATTTCACAGATCAATGGACAAAGATAACAGCACCCAGAAGGCGACTAGTAAAATAGACAATAAAGAAGAAAAAAATTCGTGAAATGGTCCACGGACGCGGCCTCAATCAATCGAACAATCTTCACGGAAGTGGAAACCGACATCAGCCCATTAGGGCATCGAATAAGACCATGGTGATCATTTGACACCCTTTTGCGCAGAAAGGCATGTTCGCCTGTCGCCGCTTCGATTGACTCGCGCTTAGCGAATCGTCTAAATTGATTACTCTTCACCGGTTCACGGAAGCCGGTCAGCGAATCAATTATTTAGCCGACGCGACCCCGTTGTTAACCCCGATTCGTTCGTCTCGATTCGTGCTCGAAACGACGCGAGCGAAAAGAAAACGACACGCACGACGGCAGCTCGATCTGAGAGAGGCAGAAAGAAGAACGGGCTCTCAAAAATGCAGAACTTACGCGTACATGGCTGCACGACATAAACTGGTATACTAATTGCGTGCTATCTCATCCACTCATGTATATTCGGGTGTCATTAAGAAAAACACGAACTTATCTATGGGGCCCTCTAATGTCACACACGAAAGCGGTCATTGCGATGAAATTGCTCGCAAGAAAACTATAATAATAAATTAAATTATACGACACGGTTTGTTATTGGGGACTTTTAGCGAACCGTTGTTTCGCTTGCCGCACTATACCGGAGCCTTCGAAGCATGCTTTTAAGCGCGCGCCCCGCGGTCACGGCATACCACTCGGGACGCGCGGAACACGGTGACGGTTTGCTAAATGTCCCAATTACCTGCGGGTTATCATTCAAGCATCATGGAAGCTTACTGCGTGGGCATCCGCTGTTGACAAAACATTAACGCTGCTAATACATCGTACAAAAGACAGTTTGCGCATACACTGTCTGAGCCGTGTTCATTCTTTGTATGACATCCGGTCACACTAGAGATTTTTAGGGAACCTGATTCACCGGTTCTGCAAAGACCTTAGGTTTTGAAGACCTCAGCAATGGACTTAAAACGGGGCTATAAATCTTTACACGGTTTCTCATACCCCTTTCACAGGCAGTCCGAGGGCCTTGTCGACGAAGGCCCTTAGAGAATCGGCGAATCAGCTCGCGATCTCAACCGCTGCGCGTGCCCCGCAGCGTAACTTTGAAATTGCCGATTCTCTATAAGGGCCTTCGTCCTGTAGGCCTTCGAACTGTCCGTGAAACGGGGCTATTAAACGAGTAATAATATGGCTTATCTAGTTCCATCGTGTTACAGGCACCGTCACTCGCAATGTTTCGTCTCATCTGGTCACTAGAAACGTGATGTTGCTCATGAGACACGGTCGGATTTAAACGAGGTCTTGTACTCACCAAATTCAGCGGAAGAGAAGACTCGAATAAAAACCAAAAGTTCCGGTGTTCTTGGTGCTCCTTTTTCAGAAAGCCGGCACTAGATCACGAGTCTCGTTGCACTTTTTGGTGGTGCCTTTCCTTCGGAGAGCTATTTACGGACACCTGTATGACTAACAGTTTCTTACGTTTCTAACAAATTGCAAGTACAGTTGGGCCAATCCAGGAAACTGAAGGAATTGACGGACGCAATAACAACCTCGGTGAATGCCTTTACGGAATAGCCAAAATGTGCAGTTCAATATGTGATTGGTTTATCCACTCAATAGACACTATGATGATAGTGTGTCTTTAAATTCACAGTCAGCTCTGCACTTGACGTCTTTGTACCTATCGTGAGAGTTGGGAGGTCTTTTTAGCCGATTAGCAATGAGTCCTGGATCAGTTCATAGAACAAACCCCAGTCCTGGGTCCTCCATCTCAGTAGTCCGAACAGTCTTGAGAAGATGAAAGAAGTCCTGGTCGTGTATATCACAATACCACGCACTCACAACACGGCGTCGGCGTCCGGCCAAGTATGAAGCCCACCTGTTGCTCGAAGACAGTGTGGCCTTCCAGAGGCGCGCCTGTTATTCCTGAAGACAGTCGTCCGCTCTGAGACGCTCAGCGGCCCGAGGAACCACCGCTTGTCCAGGAGCACTGGTACGTTTCGGGGCAGCGCACGTCAGTGGAGGAGACTCGTCCGACCGCGAGCGGGCGATCTCTGGATACGAAGGCGGCGAAGCGGTGTGACGGGTGGTTCTGTGCACGGGGCAAGGAGGCGACGCGACCGCCGGCAGCCGGACTGGGTACGGCGAGGAGTTGGCCGCGCTAGCCCTAGTTTCTCTGGGGCCTTGGAGATGAGGGTCTTGAAAGAGGGGCGGGCCGGTGACCACGTCACGGCTAGGGAGGTCTTCGAGCAGGAAAGCGTTGCTCGTGCTCTGTTTCTGCGCTGCGCCTGCTGTTGCCGCTCCCGCTGCAGCCGTAGACCTACTAGCCCCCTCTCTCTGTCCGCTCAGTGGTGGCCTCCTCCCTTGGGTGATTCTCCTTCTCCGGGTGCTTGCTGAGGACGCTGGTTTTTCCTCTTCCGTCTCCCGCGGAATGCTGCCGCAGTGACAAGCGAAAGCCGCTTGTCGTCAGCCGCAAGACAACGTGCTCGCGACGGAGTGCGTTCCTTCCATCGACCACTTCGCAAGCATCCGTGCCTACACGTCCGCCTTGTGGCTCTAGAAGGCACAGAGAACGACGAACTCCAAGTGCACGTGTTAGCAGGCATCACTAGGAACATGCGCGCCGAAGAAAATGTCACTGTACCCATGACGTGGAAGGAGTTCGCGGTAGGCATACTAACAATGTTTTTTTCACCGGTTATCAGTGGAATATTTCGGCAACGTAATCCAATAAGATGTCTTGTGTAAGCGGGGCGAAAGGAGGTACGCTGATGGTGTGCACATTAATGTGCTTAAAAGGGTAATTGCGGTTCAGCAATGGCATGGCAGGATCCATGAGGGCTACAGACAATGAAACATGTATATTGTGTGAATGTTAGTGATTTGTTATTACCCAAAATGTCCTTCTTTTTTTACTCAAAGATTCACAAGTAACATGCCACGCGCGATACTAGCCCTTGCATGACGAAAGTTTAATATACGTTACAGGTATTTCTTTATGTAACAGAACGCCGGCGCTGTTCCTCTGTAGTATATTTTACTGCATGTTCACCATAAACGAATCAGGTCCTTCGCCCGAAGTACATTGACGTCACCCCGGCTGCGTTTCTTAGGGGGGAGAAGGAGGGGGGTGTTGAACTCGCGTGATAAGTAAATAATTTGTTGTATAAATTTTTACACATCGGGAAGTTACGCCCAGGGTCCTTAACATGTACTACGTGATTACACGACCGACGGCGGTACGATGCTCATCGAGATCGAAATAGGCAGAAGCAGGGATTGAAGTTGGAACATAAGGGTCCACAAGTTCTGCAGGGGAAGTTTGCGCTCCACGTGCTCCGAGCTTACGGTACGCTTACGATATGTAAGAATTTTATTTATCCGTACCCCTCGTATACCCCTTTAATCTGTCAGCTTCGTGGAGACCGGAGATGAGAGCGAAGGGCCGGTGAACGCATCCTCCAGGTGGCGGGCTCAAATTTCGGCTGAAACACGTGGTAATATGACACAGGCTTATTGTCTTCGATCGATTTTGCAAAAAAAGGAAGGTAAAATTTGATAGCAGTTTCTGGAATGAAGAAACCAACGCTAATCGGAGTTGCCTTTTTTTTCTTTTTGCTCCTCGTCTATTTTTTTGTTTTTGTCACGTGATTTTTTTTATTAGTTACTCAGCATCGAGCTTCGCGGCTTCACATCTGTGCTTCATCGAAATCTGAACACCCCGCCTGACTAGACCAAGAACGTGTAACGTCAAAGAGCCTAGTGACTAACCTTTGACGCCGCTTGATCGGTCCCATTACCTCGTAGCGTCGACTGCGTCGGGAGGCTGATTCAAGAGGATTGATGGCTGTTTGAAGCAGTGGCGTAGGCAGAGGGGGGGTTTGGGGGGTCGAAACCCCTCCCGAAATGCCAAACGTCCCCCCCCCCCCTTTCCGGGGACCCGCTGCCTCCCCTGTACACGCAGTCGGTTTTGCGCGGGGCATGGAGCAAGGGGGAGCGCGGACTATCTCCAACTTATATGTTTTCGGGAAGAGTGTTTGTGGGGTAGAAAATGCTCAAATAAATAAAACAGGCAATATTCCTTTATTTATATATATTTAATCGGATGCGGAACTTGATCACAAATATATAGAGAACGGATATTTCGAAACACTTGTGGGGTGAAGGATGCCAATCTCGATCAAGGCAAAGTATAACAAACTATGCTCACTAAAATACACAGTTCAATCAAACCAAAGCGAACATAATAAAACGAACACATGATGATAATATGAATCAATGTCAGTGATGTAAGTAATATTAAATGAATTTGTAAAAGCAACTGTACTGTAAGCAAAGGGGTGGCGCTGCGCTCACGCACACCTTGAGTATTGATCTCACTTACGTGCTTTCGACTAAAATTATTAATAAAGAGTTTATTTCAGTCGTATGTTGCAATATCATTAACGTAAATATTTAAAAGAAAACGACCTTATATACATCCCCGTGGAACACCAGTAAGAATACGCTTCGAACTTGACGAATATCCATCAATATAAACTAATTGCATTCGATGCTGTATAAGTAAGACTTCACTCACTGCAAAGCATGCCTTCGAATCCCATATGTATCCAATTTTGCTAGTAAAATTTCATGATTGAGGCAAACAAAAGCCTTTGTGAAATCTATGAATGCTCCAAGACCAATTTTTTTCTTCAAAATTTTCAAGATTAATTCTTTTTGGATGAGTAGTGCAGCCTCGGTAGATTTATTCTTTATAAAACCAAACTCATATCAAGTTATGCCTAGTTGAAAAATTAGTTATACGTGTATGAAGTACCTTTTCAAGTGCTTTAGAAAATACTGTTAATATAGAAATCGGTTTGTAATTACCCATAACATTTACACTCCCCTTTTTGTGTAGTACTGACACTTTTGCTATTTGCATTCGTTTAGGAAAAACACCAGTCATTAAAGAAAGATTAAATATATGCGTTAGCACTGACGGTAATAAATGAACAACATAATTAACAGGCCTTATTTGTAAACCATCCACGTAACAAGCTCCACTTTTCTTAAGTTGTAAAATCACATTAATGACCTCGGGTTCTACAACCAGATCTAAAAATCGAGCTGCTGTTTCTATCATCAGAAACGCAATACTTTACAACAATCCCGCTTCTAATGTTCACAAAATGCAGATTAAAAGCGTTCGCCAAAGAACATTCGGTTAGTTCAACAGCGTAACGGACTATTTTAATAATTGAAATAGATGAACGGTTTCGATTTAAAAGATAATTTTACCTTTTTGGACGTGACGTCCGTACACCCCTCTGCTGCCTTGAACACCTTGAAGTAGTAGCGTTCTTTAGCACGCCGTAAATTACCACGAATAAAAAAGACTGTGACTAGTTATTTCAGAAAGCAATTTACAGGCTCTCTTGATCATCTCATTTATGCCAAGCGCCTACACATTAAGATGCAGCCGCCTGCGTTCACGGCAAAGAATATCCAGGACGTCCTCCGCTTGAACTTCAATGTCGCGGTGAACATTCAAAAGCGCTAGACCGAGCAGTCGCTCATTCGAAGTGGACGCTCTCAGGTATGTTTTCAACCGTCGTAGTGAAGAGAACGAGCGCTCAGCTTCCGCCGTTGTTACGGGCAGAGTCGCTAGGATCTTGAGGAGACGATGGACGTTTGGGAATAGGGCCTCCGGACAGAGGGCGACCGCCTGTAGCGCAGACGTGACGGGCGTTTCACGTTTCTCCCTCTTGCATTTGGCAGCCCATATGAGCAGCTCGCATTGGAGTACAGGAACTGAAACCAGGCCTGAATAGAGCTCCAAAAACTCTTCAGCGCCGAGAGCTGCCCCGCTTTCCAAGATCTTTGCAGGCAGAAGCGACGAAAGTAATTGCAACGTACGCCGGTGCTTTTTAAATCTCCCATCTAACTGTGTGATCAGGTAATCCATGAAAGGAAGGAACACGGAGCGCTTAAAATGCTCTTCCGTGCTTCCAGCGGGAATGTTAGAGCGGTGACGTTGCCGACTTGTTACTCGCGGCATCTGAATTTCAACTTCCGCTGTCTCGGCCATTTTAATGGCGGCTTGGAATATTGCCTAGTGTTTGTGGGTAAACGCTTGCTCTAATTTTCAGCGCAATTATTTTGTGTGTTGCTGTTCAATTTTTGTGACAGTATAGCTATTCTTTGTTTTGTCTGGCCGGCACGCGTTGGTAATGCAGTGGTACACTCAAAAAGCGGAGAGAGTTGTGTGCTGTGAGGAAGCTTTTAAAGTTGGTGGGCCGCAACTACGACGACAGTAGAACAGTGAGCCACCACGCCCGTATTCCTGTAAATGAAGCCTGCTCCGTTTTGAAAAATGACAATGCAGCTTTACCCGTTTTATCTTAACAGCGCCTCCCTAATCTTTGCGTGAGCGTCCGTACCGCCGAGTTCACCCTGCTTCGTCATTGGGGGGGGGGGGGGGGGGGGGCAATAATGCCGGTGAACCCCCTCCCGAAATAAAATCCTGGCTACGCCACTGGTTTGAAGGCACCGCAGGAATCGGTTTTGTGAACATATTGAGCTAAAATTTTTTAGAGAGGTAGCCGAAGAATGTGCGTTAGGGGTATACCCCGACGGCGGTACGCTCTGTTTACAAGCACGGCAGGAGAGCACCGCATGCGCGGGAGTGGTGTTGGTGGTGTGGGCAAGAGCGGTCGCTCTCGCCGTGTTTTTCCCATACGACGCGGGCAGTACATTCGCTAAAAGCTGCTGCGGCGTTCCTAGATTTTTTTGTGGTATTATGTTATTAG
Organism: Ixodes ricinus; assembly: GCA_037355805.1. Taxonomy (NCBI): domain Eukaryota; kingdom Metazoa; phylum Arthropoda; class Arachnida; order Ixodida; family Ixodidae; genus Ixodes; species Ixodes ricinus. The sequence goes on from JAZHYW010005891.1 coordinate 183,750, forward strand.
TTATGTCTGACTATTGGCGCTCGCTGCCAGAGCCCGAGCAGCAGCGATACAGCGAAAAACTGCGTTGATGGTGTTGCCTTCCAGGATTCCTACGCCGTGAGCAACGGGAGCGCTGGCGCTCCGACGCCAAATCGGACAAGTTGCTGCCGCCGACCTCGGTGGCACACGTTGTCTGCCTGGTCTTTTCGACAAGCTAATTTACGGCCGACACGGTGCAAGCGTACGAGTCTCTCGAGGCCCACAACTACTTCGAGTCTGGTAAGAACTGTTTGACCGCTACGCTTGCGAATATATCGGTAGTCGTTCATGTCTGAAATTTAACTGCACTTTTTATATGGGTCACGAGCTTGGTACGAGTCTTCAAGCTCTGGATGTCGCCGCGTTGTGCGTCGTTCGAGCCAAGGTGATGCAGTCGCAGTGGGCCGCTGCTACACCTTATACGATGCCAGGGTGTAGCGAGCAACCAAGGAACTATTGGGTGGCAACTTGTGTGCAAACACTGTAGGAACGAAGTGGTCATGGATCAGAGGACGTCCCTACGCATAGGAGTGCCTCAGTGCTGGGAACAGCGATTGCGGTGGAAGCTACGCACCTATCTTCAACGAAGACTTACCACACAAGCGGTCTTCCGCGCGAGGCGAACATTATTTTCGGTCCACACAGGTTATTCAGTTTCTACGTATGTCAGCATCCGCCTGGAACTTGTGGTAGCTTATTCCACCACTTTTGCAGTACCTTTCGGCACAACGCACAGCCGCGCAGCATCGGGGCATTCCGAAATGCTGCGTCGCATGTGCAAAGCTCCAGCTGTTTTGCCCACACCTCGCCCGCCTGGCCGATCCGGCGCGATCGCACTGCCACCGCAGCTCAGGGACATCAATCCCGTGCGTCAGTGTATAACATTTTGACTACAAACATACCTGAGTAAAAGTTAGAAATGAAAAAATCAGCAGAACCCATCCTTTGGGAATGATTATCTACGTTAATGCGAATAGCATCAAACGGTGCGGAGTTATGCGCGTTCGTCAGGTGGCCGGCACACTCTAGATACGCCAGCCCACTCTTGAGAGCGATTCTAAATTTGTTGACACTTTCACAGCCCTGCGCACGATCTCCGCAGCCCAGCACGTGCGTTTGTGTCACTTAGGAAGGCGAGCAAAGCACGCGCCATACGCACAAACACTCAAAATGGTACCGACCAGACTTTCTGGCGTCTCAGCTAGTCTCAACCAACGGTACTCTAAACGGTTGTTTTATATCTTTACCATAGGACGCGCTTACAGCGCTGTCACAGCTACCGGTGCGCGCGCGTTCCATGCACGAGGGCTCATTCCGCTCTCGTGAGGCTGAGCTAGAGGTCTCCCGAGCGCGGGAGAGGGTGAGCTGGAGGAGAGGGTGAGCGCGGGAGAGGGTGAGCTAGCCCTCGTGCATGGAACGCGGCGCACCGGTAGCTGTGACAGCGCTGTTAAGCGCGTCTATGGTAAAGATATAAACAAATGTTTAGAGTGCGGTGAATGACTGGCTTCATAGCTCTGTGGTTAGCGCGTCTGCCTGCTGATCAAAGGGTCAACGGTTCGAATCCCAGCCTGCGTCGGTCTTTTTTATTTATTTATCGACCCGCGGCGTAAGAGGTTAGATAGCCAGATAGATAGATAGATAGATAGATAGATACATAGACGAAAAGTGCGTGAAGTATCCAAAGAATGCTATTCGCATTAAAACGTGAGATCGCTACCTACTGCGAGCGTTTGCTAAAGAAAGGCGTCTGATACGCGCAAAGCGGTATGCCTGAGCGCCTCCTTTATACTGACAAAGCCTGGCAGATCGCCACGAGACGCGGCCACCGAAAGTGAAAAGGTAGAGCTGCAGACAAGAGGCATGTAACGGGCGTCCCGCTGCTGCGAGACGCCGAAACACACTTGTCCCGAGCGATGGAATGTCCGCTCGTGCTCCTCGCGTTCCTCGTGCTACCGTTTCTTTCCTCGTCGGGTTTGAAAACTATGTTTCGGGTCCCCGCCGCTACAAAAACTGTGCGCTGACTACAGGCTCCCTGAGAAATGCTCTGTGTTACCAGATCCTGGCGCTCCAAATCTACGACCGGTCCAAATCTGCGACCGGGCTCTCTACGGCTCTGTCGTCGAACTGCCAGGCTTTGCTATGGCCTGAGCCGTGCCGCGGTGCCCCCTTGTACCTGGCTATACAGTGAACTGGAAATGATCGAGTTGGGCGAGCTGCAGGCTCCGTTCATATGTTTTCAGTTGAAGCTCAGAATGTGTAAAGTTGGCGTGGTGGCGCTGCGATCGAAGCGGCTTGGTTTGCCTGGATTTTCGTCGTGACGTCGTCGTCGCCGTTTGCCGTCGTGACGTCGCGTCGCGTTAAGACCGACGTCGTTACGCGACATCAAGTGGCCGTTGTAACGCGGTCATAACGTCGCACCGCGTCGAGCACGACGTCGACGTGGTCGGCGACGCCGACGTTGACGACGTCGTACGTTGACGTCGACCCCCTACGCAACGTCAAACGTCGTCCTGACGTCGCGTGACGTCGTCGTCACGTTCACGTCGTCCTCACGTTCCGTGACGTCGCTATCAACGTTGACGTCAACGCGACGTCACAACGATGTCACCACGAAGCCTTGACGACGTGTAACGTCGTCGTCGTCGACGATGATAGCGACGTCACGGGACGTGAGGACGACGTGAACGTGACGACGACGAACGTGATGACTGACCGGCCCCCTCTCCCTCGGAAAGTTGACTGGCGCAGTCGACAGGATCCTGCTGACTTCCTGCGACGGGCGGTGAGCGAAAACGACGGCATCAACGGAGGCAGGTGGAGCGTACCTGGGCTTTATGCGACAAGTGTTACGTCTGCTGGATTGCGGACAAGGGTCGCGTCTGATGGACTGCGGACTAGGGTCCCGTCTGCTGGACTGCGGACAAGGGTCGCTCCTGCCGGAGCGCGGACCGTGGCAATATCTACGTGAGAAACCCGGGGGTACAGTTACCCCAAAGAAGTCGTGGCGTCTGCTGGACTGCGGACAAGGCTCGCTCCTGCCGGAGTGAGGACCGTGGCAATATCTACGTGAGGAGCCCGGGGGTACAGTTACCCAAAGAAGTCGTGGCGTCTGCTGGACTGCGGACAAGGCTCGCTCCTGCCGGAGTGAGGACCGTGGCAATATCTACGTGAGAAACCCGGGGGGTACAGTTACCCCAAAGAAGTCGTGGAGTCTGCTGGACTGCGGACAAGGCTCGCTCCTGCCGGAGTGAGGACCGTGGCAATATCTACGTGAGAAACCCGGGGGTACAGTTACCCCAAAGAAGTCGTGGCGTCTGCTGGACTGCGGACAAGGCTCGCTCCTGCCGGAGTGAGGACCGTGGCAATATCTACGTGAGGAGCCGGGGGGTACAGTTACCCCAAAGAAGTCGTGGCGTCTGCTGGACTGCGGACAAGGCTCGCTCCTGCCGGAGTGAGGGCCGTGGCAATATCTACGTGAGGAGCCCGGGGGGTACAGTTACCCAAAGAAGTCGTGGAGTCTGCTGGACTGCGGACAAGGCTCGCTCCTGCCGGAGTGAGGACCGTGGCAATATCTACGTGAGAAACCCGGGGGGTACAGTTACCCCAAAGAAGTCGTGGCGTCTGCTGGACTGCGGACAAGGCTCGCTCCTGCCGGAGTGAGGACCGTGGCAATATCTACGTGAGGAGCCCGGGGGGTACAGTTACCCAAAGAAGTCGTGGCGTCTGCTGGACTGCGGACAAGGCTCGCTCCTGCCGGAGTGAGGACCGTGGCAATATCTACGTGAGAAGCCCGGGGGTACAGTTACCCAAAGAAGTCGTGGGGTCTGCTGGACTGCGGACAAGGCTCGCTCCTGCCGGAGTGAGGACCGTGGCAATATCTACGTGAGAAGCCCGGGGGGTACAGTTACCAAAAGAGTCGTTGCGTCTGCTGGACTGTGGACAAGGCTCGCTCCTTCCGGAGTGAGGACTGTGGCAATATCTATGCGAGAAGCCCGGGGGGTACAGTTACCCAAAAGGAGTGGTGGCAGCTGACAGGTGGTCCTGGGCGTCATGTATGTCGGAGAACAGGACGGCCTGTGACTTCACCTGCGGACCGGCGAAGCATCCCCAGCGAGCGGCGACAGAAAGATCTTGGCCAGGCCTCAAGAGGAGAGATGAGATCGTCGCTGCAGTGCTGACCTTCGTTGTAATGCCGGGGAATCGTGCGTTTTTTTGTGTGTGTGTGATTTCCTTTTCTTTTTTTCGGTTTTTCGGTGAACGGAGAAGGAACCGAGGCTTCCAGACGACGGGCACGATCGCCAGGCCGAGTGGGGACACTGCGGCAAGTGGGTGGCGGTGACTGGAGGAACAGCTAATTGGATGTCGCCAGACAACAGTGGGTAAGTCCCTTTCTCGTTTTCTCCGAGGTTCACCATGACCAGAGAGAGCGTTGGCTCGCGGACCTGCGGCAGGGTTTGCGAGCTCTTTAGAACGCGCAGTTCTGGAGAAACAGATTCAAGTATAAATTAGGTAAAGCAAACTTTTTTTTTCTGCTGGCGTTTTCGGATTTGCTTGCCTGCAGCCACAGTTAATTTTTTCTGCTTTTGTATAAATACTGGTCATGGTGGAATCTGGAACCTGCGGGTTTGGGTCTCACCGGGCTTTGTTTGTTTGTTTATTTGTTTTCTCTGTCGCCTAACAGGTCTTTTCGCGAGGGGTATAGCTCCTTTGTTGTTGTTTTTGTTTTTGTATGCTACGCGTCTGTCTCGAAAAGGGGGACAGATGCTGCGCGAACAGCAAGTGTACTTCCAACATTCTTGGTGGAAAGATGGGGCCCTGCAAGGACTTTTTTACTGGTTTTTAATTTGCACCGAACCTGAGCGCATTGAACGTAGCAACTTAGTGAAACTTTTCTTTTCTCGAAATTCGCTTTATTTTAAAAGTTATAGGCAAATTAAGATTACAAAAACAAGCAAAAAATAACCTCCCTCATGACGCCCTTGGTTGCTTGAGTGGCCGTGAACTAGAGGAGGGATAGTGGGCTCATCACGAGCGCTCACGGCTGCCGCACTCCGTGTCGACGGCGCGAGAGGGCGCCACTAAAGCATGTTTTGGATAGGTTGTATGCAGCGTGCTGCCGGAGCGGCTCTCATTGCATTTGCTGCGCCATTAAACACTAATTCGGCATGACACTTCATTGGCCACAAACGACAGCAAACGCGGGGTAAAGATCAGTTCAGAACTTCAGAATGGAGCCACTTCGCGCTGCCATACCGCTGAAACGGCCAAACCCCAAGACAAAGCTTTTCGCCGAAAGCCTTCGGAACGCTCGGAGTCGGTCGGATCATCCTGCCCATACGACCGCAGCGGCGCCGCGTACATCCGGGACCTTTCCGTGTCGGCGCCTGATCCCACTACTCCTTTCTAGTATGCGCCGCCTTTTCCACCGCTTGGTGGCGGGTATGTCGACGAGTCATTTCTTGTTTCCGTACTTTATAAACTGCATTCGTTTCTTTTCTGATCTAAAATACTGAACAAAAACAACTTTTATAAATATTTGAAATGGTTCGCGCCACTTATATTTTGTATTTCGACTAAAATGAAGCTTTTAGCGGCTCTGACCACTAGTAAGCCCAGGACCAAAGACGTCACATTTTGCGCGCTTTCGGTACCACGGGTCGCCCTCGTCGGTGGAGGAGGTTTCCGCGTCGTCCGGTTAAAATATGACGCACTGATATTTTGTTACTCTCTCCGTGCCCGCTGGCTTGCCCGAACTTCAAGAGACGTGGCAACCGCAAAAAAGGTAGACGCTTAAATATGATTGCAGGGCCCCTTTAAGTAACGAAGGATTTTGTTTCAAATAAGTAAGATTTCTTTTAGAAAAGTCTATCTTTCTACAGCTCCGTCGGCACTGTTTTTTATCTGCCTATGTTTGTGTCTGCATTTTTTGGCGTCTTCCGCCGCCACGTGCGGGGGGGGGGGGGGGGGGGGGCTTTGAGCAGCCGCGGGGCTCGGTGGAGAAGAGTCGGACCCTGGTCGTTAAAAAAACGGATTGGGTTTCAGTATGGGGCGCCGGAACAACCCTGTCTTGGGCTTCCGTCCGCACTTGTGGCTTTTAAGCGGGTGTGCTTGTGTCCGGCGTATTTCGCCGCCTAGTGTAGAAACTTCGCTTTTAATCGACGCAATAACATAACTTGGTGGCGCCAGCCAGACGGCGAAGAAAGCATGTAGTGACTCTACAAAGAATTTGGGTTTGACCGTTGAGGTGTTGGAGGGGGTAACGTTGACAGCTCGCTGATCATTGGGAAAGAGTGTACCACGTGACAATATAAAAATTTGAAGTGATTGGTCCGTCTCTGGAAGGAAAGGACGCCCCTACGAGTCTAGAAAAGGGCTGCCGAGAGGAGGGAAAGGGTTTGGGCGTGTTGGTTCATCTTCACTTCGACAACAAGCGCACAATAAAAAACACGGGACGAGGAGAGGACGGGACAAGCGCTAACTTTCAACCTAAAAGTTTATTGTCGAACCAGCACTTATATAAGACTGGGCGCATGAAAAGAGTGGAGAAGGAAAGATAAACATCAAAAGAGAGCCAAAGAAGAAAAGTGACGTGCCGCCTACGATAAGAATTCTAATTCAATTTTTGATAAAGCTACAGACGGCCTGCTGACGCATTGATCCCCCGACCTTGCAATCTCGGCCGCTTCCACTATCTCGACGTGGCCGAGATTGCAAGGTCGGGGGATCAATGCGTCAGCAGGCCGTCTGTAGCTTTATCAAAAATTGAATTAGAATTCTTATCGTAGGCGGCACGTCACTTTTCTTCTTTGGCTCTCTTTTGATGTTTATCTTTCCTTCTCCACTCTTTTCATGCGCCCAGTCTTATATAAGTGCTGGTTCGACAATAAACTTTTAGGTTGAAAGTTAGCGCTTGTCCCGTCCTCTCCTCGTCCCGTGTTTTTTATTGTGCGCTTGTTGTCGAAGTGCCGAGAGGATTCTCGGGGATTCGGCTTTTTGAGTTCGGGAAGATTCGGCTGTTGAGACTGGGTTTAAAGTATGGGTTGTAATTTTGGGGAGCTTGAATTTTAAATTACTGTTGACTTGTTGTCATTTTGTTTTAAAATAAACGTGACCCCACCGGCCATTATAAACCTACCAACGTCGTAATGTGTCCAGCGAAACCGAACAACTTTTAGTTTTTTTTTTTTCTTATTCGATTTCTTGGAGGACTTCCATCGGGTGAACACCATCATCGGTCGTCACCATCCCGACTGACCGGCCCCCTCCCCTCGGAAAGTTGACTCCGGTAGAGCGTGGCTTTGAAACGCAACGCTTTTTCTACGGCTGATAAAATTCATTGTGTTAAAAAATTATCTGCCCATTTGGTAAAGAGCTTATATTGTAGCGCTCGTTCACTCCTTGTTTATGCAAATCCAAGCCACTTCGCTCGTAGCGCCCTCTAATAAAATTTTCCACGTGCGGAGCTTCAGAAATAGCACTCCACACTCAAGTAATCCCACCTGGCGCCGTCAAGATCCCCGGAATCCCAAAGGGGAGGAGAGGGAGGCACCTTTTGCACCCCCCCCTTCCTGACAGCCATGTGCCGTGATCGTCCCCAACCACGGCACGGCTCAGGCATACCGCCTGCAATCTTACGTGCCGCCATCTGTCGGCTGTTGCGCCAACCAGACGTTAGGAAACGGCCGCCACCACCGTAGGTAGGGATTTCACGTTTTTCGCGTCTAAATTTTACTCGGGTAAGTTTGTTCAGTGAAATTTTTATATCCCAAATGCGCGTTCTTCGGCTACCCCTCTAAAAAAACAGTCAGCCCTATACGCAGCGGCGTAGGACTTTCTATTTTCCCGGGGGCAGGCTGAGAAGTTTTCCGGGGGGGGGGGGGGGTGCTTCGCGTTACTTTGTCGCCAGAACTGGAGATTGAAGCTAACGAAAGCACGCTGGGATTCCATTTCCCATTTCTTTTGTCAATAAAGGCACCGTGGGCATAATTTTGTTTACATGCCACTACTAGACGCTCGTTACATGGCACGTAAACAGCGTCTCGGTAAGGATCATGGCCCGGGCCCAGGGAGGCTCTGCCCCCCCCCCCCAGATCTCACCAGGGGGGCACGAGCCCCGATGCCCCCCGGAGTCTACGCCTATGCCTATACGTTCGCAAACCGAATTATACGGTCCCTTCAAACAGCCATCGATAACTTTGACTCACCCTGTATATGCGCTCTTTCTCGCCTGAGTTGAACCGTGGTGGCGCCAGTGCGCAAATATCCCTCAAACATTTCCAGTTCCCAACTAAACAGCGGGTTTCGCAGTTTTTGTGAGATTAAATGTACGCGTTAGTTTCGGAAAGCAGTCGCTTATGCCGCTCCTACGTGTAATTGGCACATCTGGTGAAAAAATGATGCGTACAAATTTAGGAAATATACCCGCACCGGAAATGCGCCAGGGCTACCAAATGACGCCACTGAGTTTGTGCCAAAAAAAAAAAGAGTGGCTTAATATTATGTTTAGACTTCTTACATCGTGATTGGTTCTTTGGCGCTCTGTATCGGCTAATGCCGCGATTTCATTGGCTGCGGCGCAAGATGCTCGAGAGTCGCCCCACCTTTCTTTCTTGAGTTGTCGATGACTCTCCGAGAGGCTGCTGACTGTTGTTATGGCACGCGGAACGTGGCGTGCGTGCATCTTGAGGCGTACGAGCGATAGGAAAGCGAGCGCGCAATTAACGATGGGTGCACGACTTGGGACGTTCCCCTGCATTGCGTGATCCTGCCACACAAATTAGAGGCTGCCTCGAGGAGGAAAATACCGCTCAGGCCGAGCAAGGACTCCCCCGGCTGCAGAATGCGCGCTCCGTTCCTTACCACAGGTGATGTTAAGGAATGTTAATTTGAATTGTTAATTGCCTACCTCATTATCTCGATTCAGCTTTCTCGTCAATGTATGGTCCTCGTATAACACAGTACAAAAAAAAACGTATGAAAACATTTTACTTGGTCCGTAGCCATGAAGAACGCATTCGAGGGCGCCGAGATTTGTTTTGTTTGTTTTACTAGTGAAGTCGTGAAAGTAGTGGACAGGCGCATCTAGGCGCATCGATTTCGGTAGTAACTCTTTGTAGGAAGAGGAGGAGGAGGAGGGGGGCTGAAGGGGTGGGAGAGAGGGGCGAGAGACGCATGGGTGCAGCCTTGACGGAGGTCGCACCACTTGTCCACAAGTATTGCGGATGTCATCATCGTGCACCTTCCTCACACCCGGGGTTGCAATCACCAGCGCAGGCTTTGTCTTGACTCTTGACTCATCATCGCCAGTTTCAGTGACGTGCGCTCGTGTAATGGCTAGTGCGTGACCCAGGTTAGCTGCCATGCTCAACGTACTGACCAAATTTTCCATTTGGGAGGCACTGGAGGTGCCAGACGCCACATTTTGAGAGCGTTTCGTGACCGCCGCCCCGTATCTTTTCGGGCTTCAGGGCGCCGCCATCTTGCTCGATTGGGGTGCGCATGGACCCGTCAGTCCGATTACGAAGCCTTGCTAAGGCGTTGTAATTGAATTATGGCCGCACTCAAGCGCACCCCAGCTGAGCAAGATGGCGGCGCCCGGAGACCGGACTTGCAAACGTGTACTCATTTGGGGTGTGGCGAACTTTTGTCACACCAGATTTAGGTCGATTTTTCGGGGTTCGACTGTTTCGATCCGGGTTGACGAACCTTCGAACTTTTAACCAGATTCGACCGATTCGACTTTGTGGACAGTGTGGCCAGACCTTAATACAAGCATGTCTAGGTTTGGAGTTGTTTTTTGTTTTGTTTTTTATGAAAAGGGTTATTTTAATTTTATGAACAGTTGCAAATAAAATGAACTAATTCTAATCACTGAAAAGGTTAACATTTTTTCTACTGTATTAACTGAAATAACCAATCAGTGCTGCCCTTAATACATACCTTAGCCATCACCATCCAATCCGAAACCAACTGGCCAACCTGTCGCGCATGCGCATAGCAATCGAACCTGAGTCGAACCTTTGTCGAAATTTTCACAAGAAATTCTAAAAGTCGAACTTGGTCGTACTCGAACCTCGACCGGTCCGCGAAATCCCTAGTACTGATGTCTACAAACAAACCGGAGCGCCCGGAGCGGCACGCCACCGGCGCCGCGCATGCGCGACATGGTGTGGGCAAGATGCGCCGCGTCCCGCATCAACAAACCATTAAAATGTGACGCAATTGTTTTTGTTCTTTTTTGAGCGCGTGAAAGAGCGATGGCATCGACTGTGCTAAGGCGGCATTTTGTTTCAGGCTATTCCTATTTTTCCCGTGAACGCGTACCGTCGGCATCGGGTACTACACAGGTGGCATCACTTAAAACAGAAAAAAAAAAACATTAAAGCACTCTAGGAAAACCCCGTACTATTAGGGTAATGTTCTGGGAGATGCCATTCTTTCACCCGATACCGACGGCACGTGCTCGTAAGAAAAACACAAAGAACGGGAAAGATAAACGTTGCCACAGCACGGACGAGATCGGACGCCTTTTTCTGAGCTCCCCGAACAAAATAACCAGCACCGAGCTGCCAATTTTTGTCTCATTATTCGGCCTTCCTGGAGGGGTTTTCTTACCTGGAGGGTCAGAAGAAAGGCTCACTACTTCGAGCAACGTTCCAGCCGCCGATGCAAGCGGTCAGCCCGAAGCTATGGACACGAAGATAGCGAGCAAACACCGAAACGGCCACTATCGAGACGGGACCGGCAAGTCTTGCCACTCCGGTACTGAAAAAGCCAACGCTGGAGTACCCCGCCGTCGTATGCTTCGGTGAGCCCTCCACAAATCCAAACACAGCTTCTTCAGTTGAACAAGCTTTAAGGTCCCTTCTCGCGAGTATCCGGAGAGAGAACCTCATAGACATATTCAATGACATTATTGGAGAAATCCATGAAATGGTGCCAACCAAAGCGAAGGGCAAATTGGCTTCCAAGAAAGCTCCGAGTAAACCCTCTAGGTACAAAGCAAACGCAAGAAGCGCCGGCCCCAGTCGGCACAACGTCCAACACCAGACACAACACCGCATGCATTGGAGAACAAGCGCGCCAGTTCGACATCAGCGATGACACTCCCACCACCAACGAAGGCGGCCAGCGAGATGCCAGCTTCTAACCAAGAAGAACCTGAGGACACAGTTGGCTGGACCCAAGTGACGTATAAAAAAAAAAGGAATCGGGTTCGAGTGGACCCGACAGAGCAAACTTTCCGAGAAAGCCAAGCCAACCCGGCTCTGGCGGTACGAGTATAAGATCCATTTGACGCGATCACAAATCTCGATCAAGCCCTATATTTCCAAAACTCAAAATGCACCTCACGGGCACTCACATCTCCACGGCCTTCACAATGCATCTCATATGAAGGCTAACACGATTTCGGTCTGCACGGGATTAGAAAGAGTTAGCCGAGAACCTTGAGAAGATCACAAAGGTCGGGGGGGGGGAGTGTTGAGATACGGGAAAAGGGGGTAAATGCCCATGCGTACTATTATTCGCCCTAATAGGGGAAAAGACTCGCATGGACAAAGGGATGAGGGATTAAAAGTGGGATAGGGTGTTAAAGAGGAATCACAAGTTCAAAGTTCCAGGCGGATTTACAGGTTGGGAGGGGAGCGGGGAGAGGGGAAAGGGTGTGGGGAGTGGGTGACGGGCGTGATAGGAGTGTGAGGAGAGGACATGCAGGGGTCACAGGCGCTCGGAAAGTTCTGTCTGGTGGAGAAACTCTAGCACGGCACGGAAAATGCTCCATGCTTGCCGCCGGCTACCAGTGGGGAAAAGGAGACACGTGGTTGTAGACGTTTGTCCTCCTGCTTTTAGGACAGTGGCGAAGAGCACTTTCCTTGCTGCGTCGTATTCTGGGCAGATGAGGAGTATATGGGTGATGTCCTCGGGGTCCCCACACACTGTGCACTCCGGGCTGTCAACTCTGCCGGCTCGGCCGTAGCGATGAAGTGCTAGCCTGGTAAACGCACTCCCTGTCCGGAGTCGATGGAGAAGCGATGCGTCTGCCCTTGTCAGTCTGGAATCAGGGACTGGGATGGGGGTGTGCCTCGCGCTGTAGATGGGTCAGGGTGCCGACTCCTGATATTTCTGGCAATAAGAAGTCTCGCTTCGTGAAAGGGTCGGAGGTGGTAAGTAGGTGAGGGCAGAGCGTGTGCGTTCTTGGCTAGGGTGTCGGCGCGCTCATTACCCACAATTCCTGAGTGCGCCGGGACCCACTGAAATGCTAATGTCCACCCGCACTCTTGTAGTGTCGTTGCAAGATGGGCTGTTTCTTGAGCGAGCAGTGATCCCTCGCCGGCATTAGCTAAATTACGCAGGGCCGTGCGGGAGTCCGTTAATATTACCGCAGCAGTCATCCACTCGGTGGTCCTAAGGTATTCCAGGGCCAAGAGTATAGCGACCATTTCCGCAGTCGTGGACGATGTTTCAATGTTTATACGGACGGCGTGTTCTTTTCCAATGGATGGAATCACGTAAGCGGCAGTTGCCGTACCTGCGATTTTGTTTACGGAACCATCTGTATATATTTCAAGGCTGCTGGCGTACTTCTCCTCAAGAGCTACTGCCACAGCAGTGCGTGCGACAACTGGATGAAGGTCTTTTCTCGCCCGGACATCGGGGAGTGATCTCTGCACGTTGAGAGGTGGTTGTGTCGAGTGGGGTGGGCGGATGGGAAACCGAGGTCCAGGGTCACCGATCTCTTTCGTGAACTCTGCAGCGATTTGGCCGAAGTGTGACGAGGACCTCGAGTGGAGATTCATCAGAAGATAATCAGTAGATTGCGCTACATGAATGCGAATTAGGTGCCTTTTGCTGCTCTCCTCTGCCTTGAGGAATAGCGGTTGTTCTCTTGCCTCTACGAGAGTAGGTATATTTGGGGAGTTGGAGGGTAATCCCAAACAGAGGCGTAATGCAACTCTGTGAAACCTTTCAAGCTGGTCTCTTTGTGGACCGCGGATGTTTGCAAGAGGTAGCGAATAAAGAAACTTCGACTTTATAAGGCCTTTGTAGAGGGTGAGCAACCCGTTGGGAGGAAGGCCCTGCTGACTGTGGGCACGGAATTTTCTCAGTAGGCCTAGTAATTGTCGGCACTGCATGAGAAGTCGTTTTACTGCTGGTCGCCAACTCCCCGTCTCATCAATAAGATGCCCAAGGTAGAGGTGTGTTTTTTCTCTTGTCACCTCAGTGCCGTCAATAAGGATATGATGAGTCTGTCTTGCATAGGTAGGGTGGCTGAAAAGCAGGGTTGATTTTTGTGCGGATAGGGTCAGCCCAAGACGCGAAATTTCTGCCACCGTTTTGTCCAGCGCTACCTGCAAAGTTTGGCCGGTGAGTTTTGCCTTATCTGTGGTTCCTACCGCCCATATTGCCACATCGTCTGCATATATTGCAATATTGACGCGCGGATCCAGAGGGTTGTCTGTTTGTGGTATGACTCCAGGAAGGGATGCCATCGCCAAGTTAAAGAGAAACGGGCTAATCACACTCCCTTGCGGTACTCCCTGTGTGACATGTCTTGGGGTACTCGTGGCATTGGGGATCTTGACGACAAATGATCGGTCTTGAAGGAAGGCACGGATGTAGTTATAAGCCCGGCCTGATATTCCAAAATTGCTGAGTTGGTGAAGAATTGTGTCATGGGGTAAAGCATCAAATGCTTTGCGTATGTCCAAAAACACGCAGTACATCACTTGGCGGGTGGCGCGTGCCTCTTCCAGTGCAGATACAATATCGCAGATAGCATCCGCTGTGCAGCGGTGTCTTCTGAATCCAGAAAGTTGACCAGGTAGAGCCTCTGTTGCGTCTAGATGCCAAGTTAGGCGCCTGAGGACTAGCCTTTCGAGAAGCTTTCCAACGCAGCTGGTCAGTGAAATTGGTCTATACGACTCGGGTGACGTGAGCGGTTTGCCAGACTTGGGTATTGGTATCACGTGCGAGAGCTTCCAGGCATCGGGAATCTCTGAAGTTTGCCACACGTGATTGAGCGCCTCGAGAAGATTAGGGTAATGACACTCGTCAATGTTGCGTAGGGCTTGATACGTGACACCGTCTGGTCCTGGAGCACTGCGGCGCGTGCAATGCGCAAGGGCTGTCTTCAGCTCGTCAACTGTAAAATCCGTGTCAAAATAAATAGGAGGAGGGCCATCCGGAGGTGAGATGGTGAAAGGACGATACCCAGCAGGTGACGGGATATTTCTAGAAAATTCGTCGGCAAGGAGCTCTGCAGTCGCCTCTAGTGTTAGCTGTAGAGAAATGGCGAGTCCAGCAGTAGGGTGTGTCGGCAGTTTTTGCGCAGAAAGTGCTCTGGCTATTTTCCACGCTTTAGTGAGGCCTCCTGGGGATCCGAAAGAGGCGCATAGCTGGTTCCATTGCTTACGTTGAAGTCGTGTCGTATGTCGGCGAAATTTCGCGTCAATCTTCCGGTGGTGCTGCCAGTCAGCTGCAATGTTCGTTCGGCGAGCTTTCCGCTGGGCTCTCCTGCGAGCTGCGCGCAAGTTGAGGTATTCCAAATCCGGTGCAGGCCTTTGGATTGGCAAATGGACTGTTCTCGTTGATAGGCTGAGGGCGTTCGTGATAGCTTTGCCAAGATCGTTCATTGGTCCATGTTCCAGGGCTTTGCTGAGATGTTGGCGGAAGAGATCCCAGTGTGTAACTTCGTACTTCTTGTACTTCCTGGTTCTCGTATGAGGTGATACTACCATGATTGGGACATGATCGCTCCCCCATGTGTCCGCCATTACAGTCCAAGAGGCTGCAATGTCCCGTGGTGCGAAGGTCAGATCTAGAACACTGTCGTGGACACCCTGACGGACAAATGTTTCAGAGCCGTCGTTGAGGGCCTCCAGGCCAAGGGAGGTGGTAACGTCCTCAAGTGCTGACCCCCTTGGTGTGGTCCGATTATCACCCCATGTGGTATTGTGTGCGTTGAAGTCCCCGCAAAATAAAAGTCTGCCGGGACATTGACGGGCTATGTCCCTCAAGATTCTTGCGTCCCAGACGGCTGTGGAACCCGGAGCCACGTACACAGACACCACTGTGAACTCCACCCCACGAACGCGAATCGTGGCGGCCACGTATTCTGCGTTTTGTGAGGAAAACGCAGAGAGATCGACGTGGTTGTGCAAGAGTCCAGCTTTCACCAGCAGTAGCGCTCGGCTTCGTCCATTTGCTAGCGCCGGAGCACTGCTGTAAATCACGTATGGTGAGAGTCTAAAGTCCCCAGGTTGCGTTAATGGCTCTTGTATGGCAAGAACGTCCACAGGATTCAGGAGGAGGTGCTGTTTGAGGTCAGGGAGACGTGTTCGAAGGCCACGAGCGTTCCACTGTAGAACTGTAGGTATGATCGGCTTGGCTTTGTTCTTCACCTGTGTTGCCACGCTGGACGTGTATGACGATAAATGTTGAATTGTTGTTAGGAAAAGAAATATATAACTTGGGTTCATTTCAGAATGCTGTCGACAAGTGGCTCAATGAAGGAGAGAATTTGCAGCAGTGTATGCGCCCCTGGGAACGTCATGATGGAAATAAATTCCCGTGCTGTGGAAATCGCAAGGCGAATCAAGGTGGACAACGTTGTACTGCGTGGACCTTCAGGAACTGTTCTGCAATGTGATGCTTCAGGAGCTAGAGGTATTTGAGCAGAGGCAGTAGCAGCTGTAGGCAGCCTAGGTTCACTGCGTAGTGCCTCGGCGTAGGTGTGTGGAAGGTTTAGTTCTGGAGTTGATACCAGAGCCGGGTCCGACACAGAACAGACATCGTTGGTAGGCAGCTCTGTTTCCATGGAGCTAACCTTCTCTTCAGCAGGATCTTGCGATGATGGTTGTCGGTGGTCTGCCGAGCGACGTCTGGAACGTCTCGGATGCCGTGGATTGTCCGGGGACGCAACGTCCCCAGTCGCTACTGGGTCTGCTTGCAGGGTTTGCTTAGATACATTAGCCGTGCTTCCGTGACTCTTGTTGACCTCAGCTCGAGCTTCAGCAAAGGGGATGTTATTCTCGCAACTATAGCGGCAGATACTTCGCTGTTTCTGCCACTGGGAGCAACGCATTGACGTTGTTTCGTGGGATTTCTTACAGTTAATGCAGCACGGGCTGGGGGCGTCGCATTTGTCAGTGGAGTGTGGCTTTGCGCACCGGAGACATTGTACCTCTCGCTTGCACGACGCAGACACGTGGCCAAAATGACCACATTTCTTGCACTGCAGAGGGCTGTTGACATGCAGAGTGACTTGGTGTCGAACCAATCCAACATAGGCGTGTTCTGGCAGCGTCGGTGATTGAAATTCAATACGAACGGTGCGCGACTTGCCAAGACGGCGCACCTCTTTTATGGGCGCGTCTGAGCGCATAGACGCAAGTAGCACAGCGTCTGTAAGTTCAGGATCAACGTCGTGAATAACACCGACACTGGAGGTCTTCCCCCTGGGTTCAAAAGCCCGTACTTTTATACCGCAAAGGGTGGTCAACTTCAAGAGCAATTGCGTGGTCTGACCGTTTCGGGTGTCAACGGCAATCACGTTTTTCCACTTGTTTGGGCGCACCTCAATAATGCACGAAGGCGCCAGTTCTTGGAAGGTGTCCGAGAGGCGCAGTGAGTTGATGGATTCGACGCTCACTGTCGGATCGGCTGGGGTAAACAGGACGACGAGACCGGTGGTCGGCTTCGACTTCGTGTCGATGTCTCTGCAACGTTTCCGTTTACTTGAGGTGACCTCCTGGTACGGCATATCGCTTGATTGCTCTTCATGAGGCAGCGCTGAAGGTATGCTGGGACCAGCGTTGATCGGGATCGTCAAATTGATTGGAGTGGGCTGGGCACTGTCTTGTGAGACAGGCGGTCCGATCCCCAAAACATCATTGGTCAGAAGCGCAGGAGATAGAACAGGCGGAAGGTCGCCCAGCGGAACAGGCATAGACATGCCTCACCGGGTTGAAGGCAGATGGCTACGCCATCCAAAAACCACCCTAGAGGACTGTGACCTTTTCTGTTCGTATCAGCGTTATAAAACAAGGCTAATAGAACAAACTGCAGAGTACTTAGATTAATTAAGATCAGGAGCAGGTATCGGGACAGGATGCTCGCCTCGTCGTCGTCGTCCTTTTTCACAAAGGTCGGCAGTGAAGAAAGGCAAGATACCCATACAACTGCCTAGGACCTATGAAATACACACAGCAAGGGCGTAATTTATGACATGTATCCCGGGGAGAGGACCCGCGAGACGACGTATTTCATTTAGAAATTGAGTTAAAAAAGCACTCGCGTGGTGAGCCAGCTCGCTAGACTTGGCACCAAACACGGTGGTCCTCACGTTTGACGGAAGAAGACGCCTTGATCGTTCTTTACGACAAGAGGCACATGCGGATATTCCCGTTCAAATCAAAATCAGTAACCTGCGGGCACTGCCACCGTCTAGGACACAAGTTCGATATAGGCCCGTATACGGCAGTGTGCCCTATACGCGGAACCGACCATCCAAGACCAACGGACCCGACCCAGGGACCTGGGTGTGCCGACACCGCACTCTACTGCCAGGGATGTAAGAGGAAGGGCCACCTCAGAACCGACCGCAAATGCCCCATGGCAGGAAACCAATAAACACATGCGGAAGAGCATCTCGCCACCACCGTTACCATCGCCAACCGGCTGAAGCACAAGAGTTGCGCAACACGTGCAACTTCCTCAATGCAGAGCTAAACAGGCTCAACACCACCATCCAGTCTCTACAGGAGGAAAACAAAAAGTACAAAGAATACGCCAATCATCAGCGGGCACTCGCAGCCCAATTATTTATGGGAGAATGAGTAAGGTACTTCCGTGGAACTGTCAGGGGCTTCGCAAACGGCGGCGGAGCTTCGGATACGACTCCTGGACAAGCCCGATGAACGTCCTGCACGTTGTGCTACTTCAGGAAACTAACACGTCAAGCATCAGCTTCAGCGGCTACACCGCCTGCTCCAGCCCATCAGTCACATCCAAGCGCCCGAGGCCCTCGGCCCCCCCATAGGGAAAGCTATCGTCTACGCAAGGAGGGACTGGTATCAACACTCGAGGTCGACCTTAATCTATACTGCGATGAACAACAAGAAGTGGTTGCAGCTCGCGCAACGGTCCAGCAGACGAACCACATTTTTGTGTCCACCCTACTACAGACCGCTTAGAGACAAGACTCATACAAGAAACCACGAATGGATCGCCGGCCACCTATACGATCCTAGCTCCCGAGAACAGAAGCACTACGGCGGAAACTTCAACCTCCAACACCAAACGTGGGGCTACGCAGAGGCCTCGCCAGGAGCGGAAGATCTAATAGGTCGAGATGCAAATATTCTGCTTGCGATAGGCAAACGAGAAAGGAACCAGGACAAGATTGGGAGGAGCTGAACAGAAGGACACGACACCAGATCTATCATGGACGACAAATCAGTCCATACAGCATCAGAAATGGAAGTGCATCCTGGACTCATGGGGTAGCGATACGCCCAATCCTCTAGAGTTCTCGCCCGCAAAGAAGGTCAAGGACATGACAAAGAAACGAGTAGCCAAGACCATTCACTGGGACAGGTTTAGGAACGCCCTGAAGGCAGACAAATCAGAAGAGTCCAGCTTGAGAGCCGCCTCAACAGCGCCCTACAGGCAGCCACAATCAAGACAAACGTCGACGAAGACGCTCCTAACCCTGATATTTTTCCTTCTCAACCTCTGGGCCAAACGACTGCAGGCGGTGCAGAAGTATCGAAAGGGGCGCAAAACCCCACAAGACAGGCGAGCCATTACTAGATCGAAGGTGGAAGCAAGCTGTGCAAGCCCGAAAGGTAGACTCAAGTCACTGGCTAGATTACAGCGCTTCACTCTTCGACAAGACCCCGATCACGAAGCGCTGGGCTACGAGTGGAGCCTTGCTAGGAAAAAGGAGGACTTAAGGAACCAGACACTAGGCTCTCAAACTGGGCAAGTCTGAGGAACAGTTGGCCAGAATGTCGGGAGATATCTTCTTTCCTCAACCAGACCTAACCGGCTGCGCCTCCCTTGCTACCAAAATATTCTGGCTCCCAATCACGAGATGGACCGTCTCTTCACCCGCGGAGAACTCTCGAGTGCGCCTTGCATCAGGGGAACTTGCACACGGCACCGGGATCAGATAAAGTCACCATGGCTATGCTACGAAACCTCCCAGACAACACAAAAGAACAACTCCTAGACCTGATCAGCCAGATCTAGGAAACTGACAAACTTCCCGAGCACTCCCTCGTCTTCACAATTTCAAAGCCGGGCAAAAACAATGGTGCACTCTCCAGCTACAGGCCAATTTCTCCAACGTCATGCACATGCAATTTGATGGAGGGAATGGTACTGGCAAGAATCGTTTGGCATCTAAAATCTATAGACTCCTTCCACCCCGCCCAGACAGGGTTTCGACCGTGCCTCGGAACGCCCTCGTGTCGGCTGACTTAATTCGGAATACCCCTAGAGCGCAACCATCAGACCGATCGTGGCGATTGATGACAAGAAAGCTTTGGCTCGGTCCCACACGCATCAGTCATCAACAAAGCCCGAAGATTCGGCATAGTCGGAAGGCCGCTGAACTTCGTCAAGAACTTTCTGGGGAAGGAAGAACGTTCTCGGTACGCTGTGGCTCGTACGACAGAGAACCGAGAGCGAATTGAATGGGAGTTTCACATGGCTCCGTTCTCTCATCGTCGCTCTCTAATATCACAATGGCAGCCCTGCCTCACGAACTTGCCAAGATCCCCAACTTGGGCTACACCGTGTGTTAAACATAACAGCATCTCGCGACTGGACGAAAAGACCTACGAGGAAAAGGAGGATCTCGTGCCATCCAAGGCCCAGGCACGCACACATTTTTTTTGCTTTAGACTGATCGTGCAACCGCTATGACGAGCTGTTCAGATTAAATCGCTTGTAATATCAGAGGCTGTTGGAGGAAGTTTTTACAGGAACTTGATGGTGCCGAAACCCGGGAAGGCTACTTCAACGCTACAGAAAGCCAACCGAGACCTCAAGGAGCTTCTGAAGACAGCCACATGGAGCGAGTACGGACCAAGCGAACCTCTCGTCGGGCCCAGACCACTCGGCTCATCCACGAGGTCAGGGCAACTCTTGCAAATGACGATCACGATCTTAGTTCGCTCACAACGCTTCTTCAGAGATTAACGACAAATATCGAAGAGCTGAAAATCTTAGATCGAGAGTTCGAATCCTTCGTAAGCGACGAACACCTTGAGCAAGAGTATGAAGCGGTAATGACCTACCAGGACAACTCAACGCAGGCATTTGCAATGCTGAGTCATCGAATTGAGATTCTGAAGAATCCAGGAGCCCATGTGGAAGAAGTAAACAGAACACCGGCGATTCTTCCGACCACCACCGAGAACGCCAGAGCAAGACTTCCGAAATTGGAGATGTTGAAATTTGACGGCAGCACTTCTCAGTGGCAAGCCTTCTGGGATATGTTCCAAAACACGATCGACCAGCATCCTCAACTGTGTCAGGCTGACAAGTTTCACTACCTCCGGTCCCTTCTCACCGGACCCGCAGCTAGAGCCATCGCTGGCCTTCACGGGTCTAACTCCAGCTACACAGACGCGTTGGCTATACTCCGAGGGCGATTTGGAGACAAGAAACTCATCGAGCAAGACCATCTTTCAAAACTTCGAACGCTCCAGAAGGTCCCATCATCAAACGACGTTGGTGCCTTAAGAAGACTTCTCGACGCCGTTCAGCTACACATTCGTGGCCTAAAAGATCTTGGAGTTCACGCTATGTCCTACTCTGCGATGCTGAACGAGATACTAATGAAGGTTCTACCAACCGACGTCGTCATCGAATATCATCGACGAAAATCCTTCAGCGGAGCTACAGAGCCACTAACGTCAGAAGGAGATCTGGAGATGACCTTAAAATTTCTTCAGACTGAAGTGGAATGTCGAGAACGAAGTGGACTGACTAACAGGGAGGACAAGTCAAGACAGTCGACCTGACACTAGGAAGTACGATTCCAGAAGAGAAGGTACAAGAAGCTCCGCAGCTGTTCTACACAGTCGGGCGAAAGAGTCAGCGGACTGCCTTTTCTGCTCTTCCAGAAAACACTCGTCGGAAGATTGCAACACGGATGCTACGATAGATGCGAAAAAGAAGAAACTCTCCGACGACATGAGATGTTTTAAATGTACCATGAAGGGGCACAGAGCGCGAGATTGCAGAAGGAGAATCGTCTGCAATACTTGCAAAGGCAGACATGCTACATCGATGTGCGACCCACGCTGGCAACGAACTAAGGAGGTGGAACAAAACAGCAAAACGAAGGCACTCCATACTTACGCTCCACCAACAACAGAAAAGGAGCCACATATCCTACTTCAAACGTTTCGGGGCTGGATCGCTGGCAAAAGTGGGTACAGATACATAAGAGGAATGATAGACGGAGGAAGCCAGCGAACTTTCATCCGAGAAGATGTGTCCAGAAGGTACCAACTGCGTATTCTCGGTGACATAAATATTTGCATCAACACCTTTGGATCCGAAGCTGCAAAAGAACAAAGACGAAAGCTTGTGGAGGTTAGACTAAAGAGCCAGTACCACCAAGCAGAGTACATCTTCGAAGCGGTAGAAGTCCCGAAGATTTGCAGCCAAATGATGGAGCTTCCTTTGGACCACCCTTTCATAGGAGAGCTTCAAAGTCAAGGAAAGGATTTGGCTGACCTTTGCCTTTTCGATGAAACGAAAGGGGCACTCAGAATCAGCCTATTAATTGGTGCTGACCAAGTATGGAAAATCATGAAGGGTGACAACATCCGCAGTGAGAGTCAGCAGCTGACCGCGCTAAGCACTCGACTTGGTTGGACGGTGCAAGGACCAACGGACAAAAATTATTCATTGACAACACAAAACCATGTCATGACCTGTATCCTTAATGCAGGAGTCACCACCGAAGACGAAACGAACAAATTGCCAGCGTTTTGGGACCTGGAACATCTTGGAATCACAGACAAGGAAGATAGGTCCCAGGAAACGGTGTTCCAGACATTTGAAGAGTCGATTCGTTGGACTGAAGGCAGGTATGAAGTCTCACTACCCTGGAAGGCCAACAAAAGAACCGAGCTGCAGGACAACAAGGAGCTGGCGACAGCAAGGTTAAACGGGTTGATGCGAAAACTCCGGAGAGATGAAAACCTGCTGAACACTTACGACAGTGTGATCCGTCAATATTTGAAAGATGAACATGCAGAGGTGGTTCCAGACGCGAGGAAAAATACAGGACGGCAGTACTACATGCCGCACCATGCTGTAGTACGCGAGGAGGCGCTGACAACAAAGATTAGAATCGTATTTGACGCCTCATCTCACCAGCAAGGAAGTGAGAGTCTCAACGGATTTCTTGAAACGGGACCAAAGGCATCTGACGACCTATTACAGGTTCTCCTGAGGTTCCGAGTCAATAAAATAGCGATGACAGCAGATGTTCAGAAGGCATTTCTGCAAATATCAGTAAAAGAAAGGGATCGAGATGCGCTACGCTTCTTGTGGTTTGAAGAGAGACCCACAACAACCGGTCAGTTACCACCAATACAGGAGTGGAGGATGACCCGCGTTCCGTTTGGGACGACATCCAGTCCGTTCTTGCTGACAGCTACCCTACAGCATCATTTCCGAACAGTTCAAAACCACCCGGAGACAGCTCAGGTTCTAGCGAAATCCTTCTATGTCGACGATCTCTTGACTGGCGCCCAGAGTGAAGCAGCAGCAGTCAAGTTGTTTAACGAAACACAAGACATCATGCAACAAGCTGGCATGAATCTTCAAAAATGGGCATCCAACAGCAAGACACTGCAAAGGTTGTTCCAAAAGAAGTCCCCCAACCAACTGATATGGCGACAGACACCAAGGTGCTTGGAATGTATTGGAATACAGAGGAGGACACTTTGAAGTTGTCGTTGACCTCGACGTCGAACTTCTTGAAAACGAATTTAAGTACAAAGCGATATGTCCTTCAAGCTGCCAATAGAATCTACGACATCATGGGATTGCTATCACCTTTCACCATCCGGGTCAAGATTATGTTCCAAACACTGTGGGAATTAAAGATAGGCTGGGACAATAGTCTTCCCGAGAACATACAACAAGAGTGGAATACGTGGTGCAACGAGATTCCACAGCTACAAGTCATATCCATATCTCGATTCTTGTTCGAGGAACTCCGAGACACTACGCTGTTCTATGAACTACCTGTCTTCACTGACGCCAGTCCGAAGGCTTACGGCGCAGTTGTCTACCTAAGAACATCTGACTCCGAGAACACAGTAGAAATACATCTACTACTTGCAAAGGCGCGAGTAGCACCTCTTAAAAGGCTGACACTCCCTCGCCTAGAGCTGATGGGAGCTCTCATCGGTTCTAGATTACTGCACTATGTAGAAAAGACGTTGTCTCTTCAAGACCACGAAGTATACTTGTGGACAGACTCTACCATAACGTGGAAGTGGATACAAGGGCAAAGTCACCGGTGGGAGACATTTGTTGCCAATAGAGTGAGGGAGATCCAAAGCAACACGCCTACAGCTCGCTGGAGATTCTGCCCGGGTAAAGAAAACCCGGCAGATTGCCTAACAAGAGGACTCTCCGCGTCAAACCTAGAGTCAAACAACCTATGGTGGACTGGTCCTTCTTGGCTCAAGAAACCGTCACCCGAATGGCCACAGCCGCATCCCGAACAAGACGACCTAGACGACATGGAAGACACTGACATCAAAACCAATATACTGCAAGTAGCAACTACCGTAGACGATCCTGTACTTGACTTGCAACGCTACAGCGAGCTCTCAAGGGTACTACGCGTCACTGCTTGAATTTACCGTTTCAAAGAAAACACTGGCGCACTGAAGGAATCGTCTAACTACGTTTCAACGGCAGAACTCAAAAGGGCGGAACAATACTGGATAAAGGTCACACAAAAAGATGAATTCTCGGAAGAACTTCAAAGCATACGAAATGGAATGCCGCTGAACAAGTCATCGAAACTGAAAGATTTGGCACCTTTCATAGATGACATTGGAGTTTTACGCGTAGGCGGTCGTCTCCAACAACTAAACGCATCAGAAGACCTTAAACACCCCATCATACTACCCAACGCACATCCCTTTACCGAGTTGCTTATATGCAGCGCACATCAGCGGGTGCTTCACGGAGGAGTAGCAGAGACTTTAACTGAATTGCGCGAACAGTATTGTATTGTACGCGGAAGACAAGCCGTAAAGAAGTCTCTGCGAAACTGCACCAGGTGTGCAAGGACACACTTGAAGGCCGCATCAGCTCCTATGGCACCACTGCCAAAAGAACGCATTGAGGCGACGCACCCATTCAACGTCGTGGGTATTGATTTTGCTGGTCCACTTTACACAAAGGGACAAAAAAACGAGAAGTCATATATCGCCATCTTCACATGCGCAGTCACACGAGCAGTTCACCTCGAGCTCGCAACGAGCACATCTGCACAATCCTTCTTGATGGCTCTACGTCGGTTTGTTTCCAGAAGAGGACTGCCAGACGTACTTTATTCAGACAATGCTTTGGCATTCAAGACACTTGCAAGAGACATATCAGCTGTCTGGGAACTGCTCCGACATCAGGATGTACAAGTCTATGTCGCCCACCATCACATCACATGGAAATTTAGCGCCGAAAGAGCCGCATGGTGGGGAGGTTTCTGGGAGAGAATGATACGCACAGTGAAGATCTCCCTCAGGAAGGTTCTAGGACGAAGCTATCTCAATTTTGAAGAGCTGTCGACGGTATTACAGGAAGTAGAAGCCGCCGTGAACTCGCGTCCTTTAACATTTCTTTACTCAGATTAACGGGAACCAACAATTTTAACACCTGCACATTTCCTAGTAGGAAAACGCCTTCTGTCGTTGCCGACAATGAAGCAAATGAGCTCCACCCCGCAGAGATCGCGTGAACTAAGACGGCGATGGAGCTACCGAGAACTAATTTCACAGCAGTTTTGGAAGAGGTGGATGAAGGAGTATCTCTTGCAACTTCGCTCTGCCCACCACACTCCGCCCAAGAACACAACGCCTATTGCTGTCGGGGACGTGGTGATTATTCACGATGCTAGACGACCAAGAGCAACGTGGAAGGTAGGACGAATAACAGAAGTGCACCCTGGACGAGACAATATCATTCGCTCGTGTGAAGTGCGACTGGCTGACGGACGAACTTTTAGGAGACCAGTCCAACTTCTTTACCCACTGGAGGTCTGCAACAAGTCCGCGGTTGGAGCCTGTTAAACATAACAGCATCTCGCGACTGGACGAGAAGACCTACGAGGAAAAGGAGGATCTCGTGCCATCCAAGGCCTGGGCACGCACACATTTTTTTCTTCTCTGGACTGATCGTGCAATTGCTATGACGAGCTGTTCAGATTAAATCGCTTGTAATATCCGAGGCTGTTGGAGGAAGTTTTTACACCGTGTACGTAAACGACGTCTCAATATAGACCAAGAACGACGACATTGCGAGACAGCAAGACACTCTACAAGCGGGCTTAGATAAAATCGAAGCCCACCTATGCAGGGTAAAAATGCAAGCCACTCCGGAAAAGAAAGAACAACCAACTACACCGTAATAGCACCGAAAATGCACCGTTTCGCCAAGATTGCAGAACAACTAAACCTCGTTCTAGCAGGCAAGCAAATCGAGCCGTCCACGTCAGCCAAAATCTTAGGGATCACGATCGAGGAGACCGGCAAAGCAGACATCTGGCTCCAGGACACACTAATACGTTGCAACTCTGCCCTTAATGTCATTCGGCACATCTGTACAGCCTTTATAGACAGCAAAACCTGCGCGTTACGTCACATGAGGTCACGTCCGGGAGGCCGGCACGAGCGCTGATTGGATGCGAGTGCCGCGTGCGTTCGCGTGGGGCTCGTTTCCTATTATAGTCCCACGCGAACGCGTGGGAACAACGCAGAACAACTCCAACCGTGCTCCAGTCCAATATTGGCCATTGTCTTTGTGGAGACCATGCAGGGCAAGAAGAAGGTTCGTGTGTACACGCTCGTGCCAGAACCTGAAGTGACTTTATTCTGCCGAACATAAAATACGAAGCTGCGCCGCGGTGGCACAGGGTTGCCTGCGGCAATCACGTACGCGAGGGTTGCGCCCTCTACATCTCCCCCTCAGAATCACACTAAAGGTTCAACTTCCTGGGACACACCACCCGTCTGCCACACCTAGTTCTTTGTACAGGTGAGGTATCCAGGTCGGGTTCGTTGCGCCGAGGTCAAGCCCGCTCCTGCGTGGCAGGTGCCACCGGCTCTTGGGATGGAGCCTGTCCTTCGGCTGCAGGTAGTTGCCGAGGTGATGTCCCGTCCTGCGCTGCAGGTGCTGCCAATTCTTGAGGAGCCAGTCCTTTGGGGCTTTTCCCTCGCTGTTAGGTCTTCACTGCCTGTCCTAAAGGGCACCAAATTTCTCCGGTTGCGCTGCCAGACTGCTCCCTCATCGGTTTCCACCACATACGACCTGGGACGTTGCGCTGGACTGAGGACGGTAGCCTTTACTCGTTCAGGACGAACCCAGACGCGGGTACCGTCTTCCAGCGGCAAGAGGCTTCTAGCCCGATGGCGGCGATCGAAGTCGGTGACTTGCCGACGTTTGAGCTTCGCGGCCTTGGTGGCCACCTCCTCCTGCGGCTTGCTACTTTGTACCAGCAATCTCCCTCCTTGGGAAGTTGAGTGCGGAGTCGGTGCCCCATCAGCAACTGTGCCGGACTGAAACCCGAGGGTCCGGGGGTATCTCGGTAGTTGAGCAAAGCCAGGCACGGATCGTGCGCCTTGCGTAGCAAGTTCTTCACCGTGCGCACCATGCGCTCGGCCTCCCCATTGGACTGTGGGAAGTTGGGGCTGCTTGTCTGGTGTGCGATTCCGTAAGACGCCATGAACCGAGCGAACTCGTGGGGCTGGAAGGGTGGTCCGTTGTCTGTACGCAGAGTGGAGGGGATGCCGTGACGAGCGAAAATGCTCTTGAGTACTTGGATGACATGCCCAGCTGTTGCAGAGTTGAGCGAGACCACTTCCGGGTAACTGGAATAATAGTCGACCACGAGGAGGTAAGTCTGTCGGTTCAGGTGGAACAAGTCAGCACCCAGAAAGTCCCAAGGTAGACTTGGAAGCTGCGTGCTCCGAAGGGGCTCTGCTGGATTGTCTCGGTACGACGTGCATTGTTCACATTGTGCCACGAGTGCTGCTATATCAGCGTTGATACTTGGCCACCATACTGATTCCCGGGCCCGAGCCTTGCATCGGTTAATGCCTTGGTGACCTTCATGGATCAAAGTCAGTGCTGTCGCACGTTGCACTGTTGGTACCACGATGCGGGTGCCTTTCAGAAGCAAACCATCACAAACCGAAAGTTCGTCCAACACGCTTGCATACTTCGTCAGGTGAAGCGGTAACTTTGACTTCGGAGGGAACCCGTTGTGGCACATCGACATGAGTGCGCGACATTCCCCGTCGCTTGCTTGAGCAGTTCGAAGGTCCTCCAGCTGTAGGGATGCTGCTTCTGATGAACTCTGAAGGACTTCCGCAGCAAACACTTCGATGGTGTCTAGAGGACGAGACGAATCGGCGGGTTCCGTGGGGACACGAGACAGGGTGTCCGCTGTTGCGAGAAGCTTCTCAGGGACGTACGACATTGTGAACTGGTACCGCATCACCTTCAGTCGAAGGCGCTGGATACGTGGAGGTACCACGTCCAAGTCCATCTTGCCAAACAGTGAAACCAGTGGCAGGTGATCTGTCTCTACGTCGAAGACCAAGCCACGGAGAAACTCGTCAAACCGTTGAATAGCCCATACGGCTGCCAGGGCTTCCTTCTCCGTTTGGCTATATCGTAGTTCCGTCGCTGTAAGGGACCGCGACGCGAAAGCAACCGGTCTTCTTTCGCCGGAAGGCTGAGTTTGTAGAAGGACTGCCCCCAAGCCGAATGAACTGGCATCCGCTGAGACGACTGTTGGGTACGCCGGATGATACTTCGCCATACAGCGGTCCGAGACGAGCATCAGCTTGAGCTTGGTGAATGCTGTTTCTTGTTCGTGGGACCAGTTCCACGCAGCATTCTTGTTGAGGAGCGCTCTGATAGGAGCTGCAACGTCCGATACGTGCGGAAGGAAACGCCCGAGGTGGTTCACCATGCCGAGGAGGCGTCTTACACCTGCTAGGTCAGTTGGCGCGCTCATCTCCTTGATCGCTTGGAGCTTGCTTGGATCAGGACGGATGCCCCTTGCAGATACCATCACCCCCAGGAAGGAAACCTCGTTCTGGCGGAAGCAGCACTTCTTCTCATTCAGGGTGATGCCTGCCCGGGATAGTCGCATCAGGACTTGCTGCAGGCGGGAGTCGTGTTCTTCGAGAGTGCGTCCGAAGACGAGTATGTCGTCTATCATGCACACAGTGCCTTCCAGGCCTTCCAAAATCCTGGACATCTGCTTCTGGAAAAATTCCGGCGCAGAGGTGATGCCGAAGGGCATCCGACGGAAGCAGTAGCGTCCGAAAGGTGTGATAAATGTAGTGAGTTCTTGCGATTCTTCCGCCAACTTCACCTGGTAGAAGCCTGATTTAGCGTCCAACTTGGAGAACACCGCTGCGTCTCCCAGCAGGCCCAGGACCTGGTCGACCGTGGGGAGGACGTGGCGTTCTCGCAGGACCACCCGGTTTAACTTCGTAAGGTCCACGCACAGCCTGTGGCCCCCAGTGGCTTTGGGGACGACCACCAGTCCGGCGCACCATGGTGTTGGCGTGTCAACTCGGCGAATGACACCTTCTTGTTCCATCTTCTGCAGTTCCTTGCGGACGACTTCACGCAACGGGATGGGGATGCGCCTTGCCACGCTAAGAGAAAATGGAACAGCGTCTGGCTGGAGGCGGATCTTGTATTCTTCAGAGAGAGATCCGAGGCCATTGAACAGTGCGTCCCGAGTCTGAGGAGAGACTTTGACGGTGGGAAGGTCCTTTTCTTTCGATGAGACCCCGTCGACGAACTTGACGACTTTAAGTGCCTGAATGGCTGGAAAGCCCAAAAGAGGCACGGAGAGGGATTTCACCACGTACAGTCTTTGCTGGGTTGACTTGCCTCTCCACAGCAAAGTGGCCATGAAGGACCCGAGGACGTTGAGTGGCTGTTGCCCTGGCCCGAAGAGAGTGTTGTCCACCTTGTCGAGGGACGGCGGCAGGTTGGGGAAGGTGTTCGAGACGGCTGAAACTTCGGCTCCCGAGTCAACCTTGAACACTTCCGTGTAGTCGTTGACAGTGACTTCCACGAACTTGCCTTGGTCCGAGTTGCGAACGGTGTACAGTCCCAGCGCTGCCACCTGGGTCGACCGTTTCTTCCGGGAACGGCAGACGTCCGCGAAATGGCCTTTTTTCTTGCAGTGGTTGCACAACGAGTTGCGGGCGGGGCATTCCGAGCGAGCGTGTGAAGCGCGGCCGCAGTAGCCGCACGAGCTAGAGCTTGAGGTGCGCTTGTCGCGTGCTGAGCTGTGCTTGACGCGTGACGCTTGTGGCTGCCGAGACTTGGCAGCGTCGAGGCTCACCGGTCGAGACTGCGTGTCGTAGCCTGCGAGCTGGTCTCTCTGCTTTTGGGCGTCTTCTGCTTGTCTCGCCTGTACCCATGCTTCTTTGAGGGTCAACTTGGGGTTGCGGCAGAGCTGGTCGGCGAGGCGAGCGTCGCGTAGGCCTACGATGAAGCGGTCGCGGACAAGGCGTTCCACGACCTCGGGTGACGGGTAGTTGCATCTCTTGCAGAGCTTGCAGAGTTCCGCGTAGTAGCTGTCCACCGTCTCCCCCGGCTGCTGGACGCGCCGGTGAAACTGCGCCGACTCGTACACCTCGTTGAGGGGTGGACGAAATGGGCCGTAAACTTCTCTACGACCACCTTGTAGTCGTCAGGAGCGTCGCCGAGGCCGAACGTCGCAAGAAGAGGACGAGCTTCTGGCCCCATGCAATAAAGAAGTGTGCGGACCTGGACTTCTCCCGACGCCTGTCGAAGACCGGAAGCGAAGGCGTAGTCCTCGAAAAGGCTTAGCCACGTCGGCCAGGAACCGGCGTTCTCGAAGTCGAAGCGGTCTGGCTGATGCAGGGAAAGGCCCTGCCATGAAGGCTTGGCGCCGTCTGCTTCGTCGTTAGGCATGGCAGCCAGCAGGACGGCGGCGAGCAGGAACACGGCTGTCGAAAGCCGGGCGACGGGCGAGCGAACTACGCAGTTACGGCGGAGACGAGTCATGCGAAGGCGATGCCTACTTCGTTAGGCATAACGGCGGCATAGCGTTAGGCACTCCTGACACCATGTGGAGACCATGCAGGGCAAGAAGAAGATTCGTGTGAACACGCTCGTGCCAGAACCAGAAGCATAGAGAAATATAGTACTACGTAAAGAGCGGACACTTCCATAGGCCCCAGCGGCCCAATTCAGCGTCAGCGAGCGCACCCAGCGGCCAGTATAGTCCCTAGTTCAGTGTTTAATGGATGGATACACGCAGTAACCGCTGGCCAGATGAATGAATGGATTCAAGGCGAATTCTGGCGGTATTTTTGTATCGGGTAGTAGCATGCGCCCTCTAGTTTAAAGAGTCAGTGTTATTGTAACTACCATGGTTTTTGTTTAAAATATAATTGTTTTATAAGCACACCTTAATTGTACTGCAGAAGAAAAGTCATCCAGCGCTACATATAATTCAAACTGACCGCACACCGAAAAGGATATTTTCACATTTGTGCTAACTCTCTTGAAGGGACGACATGGGACGACACCAGGGATTGACACACAAAAGTATTTATTTTCGTAACTATGACAAGCAAAACAAACATCAACTCTGAAGACAATGAGTGATGTATGTTATTCATACATTGCAAAAATAAGAATACACATGCAAAATGTATGAATAACGCGTCAACAGTGCAACACAAAAAAGTACTGTATTACAGCGAGACTTACAACGACAAATGCAATAGGATGGAGGGCATTAAAAAAAATTACCTTTCAAGTTCCATGAAAAGCGCTTGCACATATGACCATCTGACTAATACAGCAACAATAGAAGAACAATCAGGCCCAGTGGCTTCTAAATTCAGTAACCGAATGCAAATGTCCGTAAACAAAGAAACTACAGTCACATTACTGACCGCAACGGAAGAATGACTAGAAACCCGCACGAGACAACAAGCCGCGGAACCAACTCAACCCACACAACGAGGCAAGAGACGCAGACCAAGCAGCCGAAGTATCCGCCCCCCTCCGTCGAGTCCACGGCTCCGAAGCCAACCGTCGTGCCGCAGCCATAGCCACAGCCGTTGAAGTCGTTTTTGAAAGTTTTCAAAGTTCGTAATAATTTTAAAAGTTTACTCTATACAATGAAGTTATTTATTAATATTATATATCTGACAAAAGTTCAAAATAAGTGGCACTGTTGCGCCTACTAACGGCCAGTAGAGTCCCTAACTCCTGGGCCGCGAAACGGCTTGAGTGGCCACTCTTTACGTAGTACTATATTTCTCTATGCCAGAAGTGACTTTATTCTGCCGAACATAAAATACGAAGCTGCGCCGCGGTGGCACAGGGTTGCCTGCGGCAATCACGTACGCAAGGGTTGCGCCCTTTACAGTCTTCTAGGATCTTCGAACGCGTGCACCTAGACTTGGCACAGAAGGATCAATCGAACATACTGATTCTAGTTGATGACCACTCAAGATGGCTGGAAGCCATTCTGATGTCTACTACGACCTCATGGCACACCATCGAAAAGCTTTAGATGATATTCTCGCAATTCGGGTTGCCAGAAGAAGTGGTCACAGTTAATGGACCACAGCTGGTGTCCGAAGAGCTCAGATCCTTCATGCGAGAAAATGGAATCTTGCACACAGCTACTCCTACTTACCACCCGACATCCGATGGACTTGGCGAGTGCAGTTAACATGGTGAAGAAGTCCCTTTTGAGACAGGTGCTCGAGGACAGGGAGCGATCGAGGTGGGAAGATAAGCATTTGCAGCTGATGCTGTCAAACTTTTTGTTCCAGTACAGGACAACTCCCCCCACGGGGTAACATGAAAGACACCGGCAGAGTTCTTTCTTCGGCGCTTACCACAGACACGTCTTGCTTTTCTGAGACCCAGTTCCGCTAACTTTCGGCAAGAGAGAGAGAGAGAATCAACTTTATAAAAGCCTAATAAGATTCAGAACGTTGGGTTCTTCCTCCTACGGCCGGCGTGGTGCCTCCCCTGCAGAGTGGCCGGACGGACTGGGCCGGGCGGCGACTTGCTCGGCTCTTGTGACCGCAGCGAGTTGGAAACGCAGTCGGAGCTGAGCAGCAGGGTCGTCCACTGAGTGTCTCAAAATTAAGCCAAGAATACTGTTGACACCCAACAGGCAAGGCCAGGGGAGTTCAAAGTTGGGGACAAAGTGTGGGTGCAAAAACGTGCATGAGAGGGGAGGAAACTGGATGGGCGAGAGGAGAGGTGGCGAAGGAAATTAGGGCTTTCACATACTCGGTGCGAGTTTTTAGTAGGATTCGTTTTGTACATCGTGATCACCTGAGGCCAAGATTCCAAACTGGCGTTGATGCAGAAGGGAGCTCGCCGGTGGATCAGGGTGAGCCGGCAGCATCCACGAATTCAGAGGACTCGGACTCAGAGCCGGAGAACCACTTAGATTGTCATGACGATGACGAACC